>CAUYON010164008.1:0-27601 GCA_963573935.1 Arctocebus calabarensis | reverse complement strand
ACTTGGTGGGACCACAACTATGGTGCATTTTACAAGGGTACACGTTACATCTACTAAGTGTAGAATACAGATGTCTTAACATAATAACTAAGAAAATGCAGTGAAGGCTATATTAACCAGTTTGATGAAAGTATTTCAAATTGTATATACAACCAGCACATTGTACCCCAAAATTGCATTAATGTACACAGCTATGATTTAATAAAACAAATAAATAAATAAAAAATAAAACCCCTGTCCAGACTTCCCCACCATAGCATGTCCCCTCCCTGCCTGCTTTTTTCATAAGCTCAAGGTCATACCAAATTCCCTGAAGCTTGTAACAAACAGGGCTCCAGACAGCATCATAGGAGAAGTATTGAGATAATTCCAACAAAAGTTTTGTTACCCCTGAGCTGTGGCAGGGAAGATAGCCAAATTGAACCTTGGTTCCAAAACCAAATTGGAAGCTCTGTAGAATCAGTGAGAACTTCATGACTCAGAAGTATTGATCTGAAGATTAAAAGAGTGATCCCTTTCTACTTTTTTCAAATCACTCTACTTCTCTCCATCCTTCATTAAAGCTAAAAATTAGCATATTTGTTAAGGCATTGCTGATGCTGATGATCAGATGTCACCAGAATGCTTGAATGGGAAGTAAGGCCCCCACTGCCTCCTCTAAGGGCTCCCACACTCAGGACCACCACAGTGTCATCACCACAGGTCAGACACCAGACAACTAGGGACAGCCCAGAGCCTGCTGAGAAATGTTAAACTCACCAATCCCGAGCCTATTTACCCTGCCTCACCCACTCCTTCCTGAAGAAACCACAGTAGAGGGTCTTGCTCACATTTTTCTTTCACTTCCTGTGCCCCCTGACTGACCTGGTACCACCCATGTGGCCCCCTAGTGGCATGGCACACCCCTTCCTCTTGGGATCTGTGAGTAACAAATTACTTTTCAATGGCGATGATCTCCTGGGCTGTTGGCTTTCCCTTACCTAATAATAATAAAACACGCATTTTAAAAGAAGCTAATCTCTCCAAAGGTCATGTGCCCTCTTCACCTCCTCAGGACAGATGGCCTGAGTGTGTGGAAAGAGTGGAAGTGTGAAAAGGTAAGGGCAGTTTCCAACACAGACTTTTATTTTCATCAAGAACCACAAATGGCTGCTTTCTCTTCAGTGGTGATCAAGTAAAGAAATGAGAAGGGGCAGTTTACTAAAAAAGATACCCCAGTAAAAAGTTACCCTCTCATCATCTTGGTGTGCTTCATGCTGACAAAAACAATCTAAATTAGAAAAATAAAACCATCAACAACAACAACATGTAACTAATCATAGCTGTGTGAGAGCCATTCACGCCTATAATTATCATCATTGGAGTCTGTGAGCTGCCTACAGTGCTTTTTGGGGAAAAATAAATTTAAAATACATGCCTTGGATTCACTGCACTCAATTGCAAATATATATAAATATGTGTGTGTGTGTGTGTGTGTGTATTTTTTTCAAAGTTCTTAATAGAGACGACATTAATGTACAAGGATGAAATCTTCCTAGTTAGAAGCCATTCCAGTAATGCTGACATTTCTCCCCATGGCACTCCTGTTACTAATTAATCTTGAAATGTGTTTGTGAGAGTTCTCGTTTGTTTCAAAGTTAGGAAACAAATGCATTTCCCTACAAGAACAAAGTCCATAATATTTTATGCAAGAGAAATGAATTGAATTCATCCCAAGAACATTTGTCATCCAGATAGAGTCAGGACAAGGAATTCACTTTGCCCACCTTGTTGTGACAGCATCTGCCTGGAAGATGTCTGGAAGGCCGGTGTGAAATGACAAGCATTCTTTTTTTTTTCCTACTCACCCTTTAGCCAGCGTTGCTATGCCAACGTCAGTTAACTTCATGCCCACGCCTACAGGAAGAGAGAGCAAATGGGGTTTGTGTTACTCAGGGCTCCTCAGAAAGATCGGCCATCTGTCCCCAAGAGAGGGGTAGCAGATACTCCATCCTTACTTCCCTTCCCATGTAAATGTGCACTTTCCTCCTCATTTCTGCCATCCTAAGCCTCCTTTGGTTGAAGCCTTTTAGACTTATATCCCACTTTAGTGGGTGGTCATGGGGAAGGTGGCAGCTGAGGTGGTCAAGCCTCCTAGGAGCAGGCAACCCACCACCTTTCAGTACAAGGAATGATGACCTCTGCCTGCCCAGCCCACCCACCCTCTGACACAAAGGGACCTAGATGCTCATGAGTGGGTCTCAGGCTGCTGTTCACCAACACCCCTGCCCCCAGAAATGCTCCTATTTCAGCTTAGTCTAACACCCTTCCCCCCCAGTCATCAGTGAAGGAGGAAACCATGGAAAGGAGGGTGGACACAGGCTGGGTGGTTAAAATGAACAATGAGAAAGTTCCAGATCACCTCCCACATAAGATATTTGTGCATGAAGAGACTTGTCTTAGGTCTGTCCCTGGTTATGACCACACACACACACACACACACACTTCATACAAGAAATGGTATTCCTAAGAAATTTCTGTATACAAGGGTCTGACAATCAAGTTTTGAGCTTGTCACCATGAACTTACATTGGCAGCACTGTACAAACAACTCCATAAGGTTACATAACCTTGGTATATCGGCATCTCAGGGTTGTGTTTGTGTTGATGTGTGGCAATGTCTTGCTGAGTGGCATTCATTATTGTTGCATGTTTTTGTCTGCCATTGCAAGAATGTCAGAGATTGAATTAGAGCCACAAACATTCATAAATTTCTAGTTAAACTTCACAAGAGTGGAAGTGAATTCAGGGACACGTCAGTCCAAATTTATGTGGATAATGCCATGAAGAAAATGGCAGCGTACAGATGAATTAAATGTTTTTTTGAGGGGAAAGAAAGCATCACTGATGAAGAGAGGTCAGGATAGCCCATAATGAGCAGAACTGATAAAAACATTACAAAAACTCATCAAATTGTGCCTCAAAATCATTGGCTTACCATGAGAAACATAGAAGACCAAGTAAATATCAATAGAGAAACAGGAAAATCTTAACTGGAAATGTTGACCAACAACTCATGGCTTGTGCATCATGACAATGCACCAGCTCACACGGCACAATCTGTAAGGGAGTTTTTAGCCAGTAAACAAATAGCTGTATTGGAATACCCTCCAAATGACTTTTTTGTTTATCTGAAGATAAAGGAAATACTGAAATGAAAATATTTTGATGACATTCAGGACATCAAGGGTGATATAACAGCTTTGATAGCCATTCCAGAAAAAGAGTTTCAAAATTACTTTGAAGGGTGGGCACTGGCTTTGGAGCATAGCTCCTGAAGGGGGGTACTTTGAAGGAAAGCATAATGATATTCAGCAATGAGGTATGTAGTACTTTTCCTAGGATGAGTTTGCAAACTTAACTGTTAGGGCTTCATATATTGAAAACATGCTGAATGTTCAGCAGAGAAGCTTAAAATCTACAGCACTATAAAGACTCTTTCACCTATTAAAAAGGAAATGCTACATCTTAATTTACCTTTTGGTGCATCTGGATTTTTATATGTATTTCTGAGTTTGCACCTATTGGGGATGTAACAATAAAGTCAGTCTCTGGCTATGTGCTGTAATGGGAAGGCATTTTTGGATGAATTATTAAGATGAACTTTATTATACCATCTGGCTGGTCATTTTAGGGTCCTTTGTTAAACTTTGTTTCTGATGAGAGATCAGTAACATCTTATAAGGGTCAAGGTGCTTGAAGGCACCCAGCAGACCTCTCTTCCCTTCTCTCCTGCCCTCTCTCCCCCTAGGGACATCGCAGCCCCATGGCATCCCTGGAGCCCAGGTCAAGCTCCTCACCTTGCATGTCCGTGACTAGCAAGCAGCCACTGGTTTTCTGGTAGACCCAGTGCTGGAAGGTACAGCATTTCTGACCAGCTTCTGATTCTCTTCTCAAGAAGTTTATTTCCTTCCCATCCCTGATGGAATACTTCACAAATTCTCCAATCAGCTCCTCTTCCACTGTTGCATACGGAATATTGTTCTCAGGCCGATAAATAAGAAAGATAGGAATGATCCTGGAAGGGAAGAGAACACAGGTATCCAAGTTCTCAGATAGGAAGAAAGCCTTCCACAAAGCCCTGCCCTCACCTGAAGCCACAGAAAGCTACAGAGTTAATCTCCTCTATCAATTAGGTTTAAAGATCCTCCCAATGACTATCCAATGAGTAAGAGGATATGTTTTTGTTTTGTATTTGTTCTTTAAAATTCCTCCTTTGGATGGAGTCTAATTATTCATATAGAAGCAAATGTCTTTATTATAGTCTTATCTTAAGGATCCATTGGTCAGTGACTATAACCAATCTATGCATCGCTCCTTCCACCCATCCTGCCATCTGTTTCCTTCCTTCCTTCCTTCCATCCACTCATCCATCCATTTATGCTTCTTTCCTTTCATTCAGTCAATGAATTTTATTCAGTGACTTCTCTGTGTCCGATGCTCTTCTAGATGTGATTCCCTACAGCAGTAAAGAAAACAGAAGCTCTGCTCTCATAGACCTCACACTGAAATGAAGGAGACAGACAATAAGAAGTAAATGTGTGGTGCTCAGTGCTAGATGAGTGGTAGCTAGGTGGTGCTAGAGCACAGGTAGCACTGGGGTGGGGTAGGGGCTGCTGTTCTGCTTAGGGAGGTCAGAATAGTCCTTGCTAATGAATAAAGAGCATGCGAGCAGAGACCCGTAGGGAGTGAGGAAGGAGCCATGAGGTCATCAGTGGCAAGAACTTTCCAGTAGAAGGAACAGCAAATGGAAAAGGGTGTCTGTGGGCAGACCACTCAGCATACGGCTGGGGTGCAGTGAGCCAGGGGAGAATGGGACTGCGGGGGCGGGGGGGGGGCCTGATTGAGGCAGGGAGGGGACAGGAAGCCTGGCTTTGGGGAACTGGGAGGCCACTTGGAAAACTCTGCCCTTGACATTGAGTTGGATGAGAAGCCATTGGTGGGTTTTAGGCAAGAGGGGGAACAGGTTCAGGCCTCTGTTACGAGGATCAGTGCTGCTCCGAGCAGACTCTGCTGGAGGGGGTGGGGGGTGGGGGTTAAGAGCAGAGCGAGGCGATGGGGCAGAGCTGCATAGTAATGACAGCAGCAGGACATGGGACATGATGAGACCAGACACGAGAGGGGTTCTTCAGCATCTACCCATTCACTGTCGTGTCTCCTAGGTGACTCTTTCCTGCCTCCTCCTCTCACCCCAGATCACCCACAGCCCTTCCCCAGCCTCGGTCTCCTCCACCAATACTTCCCTCTACAGAGTCATTCCCAAGAGTGTAGCAACACACTGTGGAAACTCTACACAGCCCACCCCAACTCCATCACGTCTGCTTCTCAAGTCAGATCCCGAGCAGACCCTCTGGCTCCCATCCCCCCCTCCCCTCTCTCTCCAACATCTCAAAGGAGGCTGCCCTCCAGAAGCTTCTGTCAAGGGTACCACAGACCCCTCTTCCCAGCCCTCCCCTCCCGCAGCTCTGGACGTGGACACTCTCTCCCTTCTTTCTGAAACTGTCTGAAAGGCCTCCAGCTACCTCCTGCGGCTCCAGCTACCTCCTCTATCTCCTTTGCTGGTTGGTGCGCCGACCATCTCTCCAACATTTAGGCTCTGTCCAGCCCTGAGACAGCTCTTCCCTCTCTGCACACACCCCTGGTGATCTTCAGTCATGTACCTCCAGTGTATCTCCATCCCAGCCCCCTCCCCCAAGTCCTGACCCACACATCCAGCACTCTGCCCACCCCTGCACTCCACATCTAATGGGCATCTCAGATTCAACACAGCCAAACTGAAGAACTCCTTTTCCCAGCCTCCCACATCTGCCCCATCTCAGTGACAGACAACTCGTAAACACTGAAACAATCAGTTCATTCAATAAACACCAACAAAGTAGCTTGTGCCAGAATCTCCAATTTGAACCAGGAGAGCACAAGTGAATGAGACACAGACCCTGCCTTCCAGCAGCAGCCTTTGGCCTCGCCACCCACTTGCTCTGGCCCCCATGAGAGCTGAGCGAGTTCTAGAGCATCCACCCATGCTTCTCCACCAGGGCTGTGCCATCTGGCGGGGGGGAAGCTAAAAGCGCCACGTAGGTGTCAACTTGGGTCACAGGTGGTTGGAAAAATATAGGTTTTTTTTTATTTCTTAAAAGAAATACAGTCATAGAGGGAAGAAGGATACAAAATTCAAACAAATTTAAAAGATATAAAATACAAGGCTTCAAAGGAATGACAGGTGCAGGCAGCTGCTTTGGATTAAGCTCCCAGACCCTCGGAAGGGCAAATATTTATGCTCCTCTGTTTTTTACGAGTATTTCCTTGAAAAAAATGTGTGACTCTCCCTTGTGTCATGCTTGAGGACACAGAAACCTTCTCTCGAGCAGACTCTGAACCAGACCAGGGTCTTTCTAGAACTTTGTCCATGGACACAAAGCAGGCAGCCCTTCAACACCAGCACCCTCAGAGTGCGAGTCATGCTGGAGTCATCTGGAGCAATGTTTCAAATTTAACTTCAAAGAAGCTCTTTCTGTCTTGTTAAAGAAATTTTAAATATCAGCCAGATGGAAGTGGGCATATTTGGTGCTGTGGACCCTTTGCCTGGCCCCCTGGGATCGGCCCAGCCACCAAACTTCCCTTTGTCCTGCTTTGTTATTTTTTGCAAGATTTGGAGCATCCTGTTTTCCTCCTGAGGACCCTCTGGGAACCCCTCTGCCCCCTGACCCTTAGAGCAAAGGGTTTTCAGCTTGCTTGGGTTCTTATTAATTTTGCAGAAACTAGAACTGGGTATTATTCAGGTTCTTAATTAGGCCTGGCCTCTGCCCAGCGGGATGTCATTTGCATAGACAATGTGACTGTATTGATATTCATGAATTCAAAAATAGAAGCTACCCAAACAGGGAGTGCTTTCTTTCTAAGACCCCACAGAGCTTCCTAAAAGAGAACTCCAGGCTGCTTCAATGTCTGGAGATAAACATTGGGGTCCATCCAGGGGGCTGGCAGGGAAAAATCCAGGGCACGTAGGGTGTCAGAGAAGGCTGGAAATGTGCAGGGCAGCTGTGTGTGTGAGCATGTGTGTGCGTGTGTGTGTGTGTGTTCTGGCTGTGGGATCCTCTGAACATGGAGTCTGGCCCTGATGCCCTTCTGAGAGCCCTATTTTCCCTCCATATACTCCATCATTCATGTGCTTACACATTCTCCCCTTGCCAGGCAGGGAGCCAGGCATTCAAGATGGAAAAATATCCTCATCTACCTTTAGGGCAGTGGCCTACTCGCTGGGATGCTGACAGAGCTGTTTAAGCAACCCCTGTCTCCATCTCTTGCCTAGGCCCCTTCTAAGCCTCTAGATCACTATTTTCAGCCCATGTGGTGTGCCATGAAAAAGTTTAAAGATCATTAATTATTTTTGAAAAAAGTTCAAAGCACAGTACACAGTAAGTATATTCTTCTTTTTACTCTTGTCATGGTTGTTTAGCAGGCCCAGCTCCGGTGTAGGTGGCTGGCACCCTAACCACTGAGCTATGGGCACCCAGCCTTTTTTCCTTTTTTAAAAAATTCATATAATTGAAGTGTGCCATGTTAGATTCAAGTTTGCCATGAGATAGAAAAGGTTGAAAAACACTGCCCTAGATCAATCTTGATATGCATAATTTTGAGTTCTTTTCCTTAGAAAAAGCCCCAAATTATGTAAGAGTCATGCCACACAAAGCGTGGGTCTGTCCCCGCAAGAGGGTACTGTGACTCTGCATGTGGTGGGATTGATTAGTGGGTTCCGTCTTTTCTGCCCTGGAAGAAGAACTTAAGAGTGAGGAGCGATTAACAAGAAAGAACACAGTCAACTTCCTACAACATGGAACCTTAACTCAGTCCAGATGGCTAGGCTCAGTATACTTAACCGAAAAGCTATTGGAAGTGATTTTTCTCTGAATTACACTAATTTTTCTTGAAGTTGCTAAGAAGTACTTGCGTAGTAAATAAGTACGTGATGCATTTCTTGAGGAAGAGCAGAAAGACTTTATACATGATCTGCCCAAAGGACCACCACCAAGAAAAAGTATTTTTTCCCATTTTGGAGTTAACAAAGACAATGTAGATAAGAATTCCTTCCTTCTTTCCTGTCCCAGTTTTTACCAATGGATAAATAGCTGCTCTGTCTGAAATTTCCAACATGCACTGGCAAAGCCTTTCTTTTCTCACTTACACACACAACTATGCTCTCAACCAGAAAAGCAGAGCCATGAACACAGGCTCTAGACTCCCCCAAATTTGCTTGGGCCATGAAATGTTTAGGCAATGAGTGGATAAAAGTAATCCACGCAATTTACCTCTAGAGGATTCCAGAAGGTGGGCACTATGTTCCTATGCTCCTAATCATCCAATCCACTCTTCTCTGACACAATGGCACATCTTATTTTCCTCATAGAACTAATTGTATTGTGATAGTCTCTTATTGTGATAGTGCCCTGTTTGTTTATTGTTAGACAATACATATCCACAAGAGTAGACACCTTTTCTTTTCTATTTAACATGAATGAATTTGCATGGATTTATTGGATGAATTAATCCACACACTTGTCCATCCATCCATCTGTACATTTATTTAAGAATAGTTAGCCCATATCCCTCTGCACACCTCTGGAGACCCAGCAAAGGGCAGGAGAGCAACACAAGGGCCCTCATGGAGCTTAGCGACTGACAGACCAGCTGAAACTTGTCCGGGTCCTTCTCACAAACCTCTAGTCCCCTTCCCCCAAAGTCCCCAACAAATCAGGATTTGACACCAGATAGAGAAAACACACTTACTCGGGCACTTCTCCGAAGCCCTCCAGCGGCTGTGCCTCAGCAGCGTAGATCTTGGCATAGTATCTGGCAGTATTTTGAACATAGCATTCCTGTGTCATCGAAACACATGAGAAACCCAAGTGATCAGAAGAAATTTAGATAGTGTGCTGCCTGGGAAGACTGGGAGATTCTCCAGTACCTATCAAGCCAGTGGATTCCCAGCCCACGCACACTTGTTGGGGTCTCAGGAGCAATATGTATTGCCACCCAGAGGTGGCCACTAGCAGAGGAATTCTGAGACGTGAAGGAATTATCCAGTTCAAGGTCAAGTGGTCTCCAGGTGTCCCTGAATTCTATATCTAGAGCCAGCATGGCTGAAACTCACCCCAGAGCTTAGAGGACTGGGTACACCCTCATGGTGATGGCAGGTAACACTCAGGGCCCTGAGGGTTTCTTGTGAGAGCGCCCATCGTGATTCCTCTTCCAGGGTGTAATTGGAACAGCAAAGAATGAACACCTTGGCTAGATTTCTGATTTGGGAAAAGCTAAGTGGATTCTGCTTCCTACTCCGAGAGGCCTATCTGAGTGGGATTCAGGATGGGAGATTTTCCAGGACTGGGTCATACTTGAGGTAGAAGGAATACCCGGGGAAAGAGAAGAGGAAGAGGGAATATTCAGAGGAGAAAAGAATTCAACTGTCAAAGAGCAAAGTCTGACAGAACACTGAGCACAAAGTCGCACAGAACGCTGCCACAGGACTGTGAGGCTTAAGGCCCACAGTACTTGAGAGATTCATCTAACTTTAAACTATTCATTTTTATTTATTTATTTATTTACTTTTGTGATTTTTGGCCGGGGCTGGGTTTGAACCCACCACCTCTGGCATATGGGGCCGACGCCCCACTCCTTTGAGCCACAGGCAACTTTAAAGGTAAAAACTTTAAAGAGCAGGTAGCTTGCAAAAAAGGTAGACCCATCTCTCTGGATAGCCTCACCTACACAGGTGACAAAAGTGAGACATTATCAGTGCATCAGTGGGGGAGGAGAGGGAAGGCGGAAACCAAGTCTCGTCTCCTGTCCCCTTGTGTCTCCAGAGTTCTGTGGCCACCAGCACAGAGAGGAGGAACGTTAGCTAGGGACCTGTTCCAATCTCTCTTCAGATTATAGGCCAACATTAAACCAAACTCAGGAAGGCAGAAAACAAAACAAGACAAATGCTGACCCGTCCGAATATCCCTTCCTGCCCTCCGCAAAATAAACCCAAACAGAACATTCCAGAAACTACTGCTGATTTTATCTTGGGATCCTTGGGGTTCCTGGCGTCCAGTGTGGCTTTAAACCCCCACTTTCTACATGATCCTATGTCCAAGTAGATTCATCCCCCCAGGGGTCTCCTGGGCTTCCCAGGAAGAGAAATGATGGGAGGAAACTGGTGAGGTGATCTCGGGTGGAAACTGGTGAGGTGTCTCCGGGCGCTGGCAGAGGCTCAACTAGCTTCACTCCTGAGAACTAAGAGGCGAACTTCAACGTTCATCCTTAAGGCAGTGGCCCTGCTCGCCCTGCCCCCAGAAGAAGACAAACACCCTCTTGCGGGCACTCGGGTCAATTCCCGGTCTGATGGTCAGGGCCTGTCACTGCGCGTCGCTCTCTCCCACCAGAAGCCCAGACGTGACTCCTGCGGGCAGAGGGACCCACCTGGACTGCCAGTCTGTAGTTCCTCTGGATGAGCTCATCGTTGCTCCTGGTCCCGTGGGCGAGGGCGTTGTGCACCTTGAGCACGCAGGCGTGGCCGGGCTTGAAGACCGGCGCCAGGCCCCGCATCACCCTGCTGCGGAAGGCCTTGCGGTGGATCCCTTCCCCAAAGTGCAGCTCCTCGGTGGCGATCTGCCCCCGCAGGCGGCCCCCAAAGTACCTGTCGTTGAGGAAGTCTTCTTTGAACATGAGCTGGCTGAATTCAATCTCTTCACATCCTGAAACACAGCACAGCTTGGTAGGACAGAATACCGCCCAGCCCTGCTCCCGAGCTAACGCCACGCGGGCCGAGCTCCCGCAGACGGCAGTGACCAGGGCACCTGCAGAACCGGGAGGGAAAAGACAGACTCAAGTCCCAACAGAGGCGCAGCTAAAAAAGAGATAGGCAGGGTGGGGACGCAGAGATGGGTCTCGGGGTGCAGTTGTGAGAGCATCAGTTTGAGGCTCCAATGGACCAGAAGGTGGAGCAAGACAGACAGCAGGGATAGAATTCTAGAGAGATCTGAAAGATTGAAGCCGACGTGCAAGGTAACCAAAGGCAGGTTAAAAAGATGGAGAAAGCCTCCCAGAGGGAGAAGGGACGCATGATGGGATTTATTGGCATCAGCTCCCCCCCCCCATTATTGCCTCCTTGAATACATTTTAGGTAGTTTTTTATTTGCCCCCCATGAAATTTTAATACCACAGATATACTATATACCTGTTTATGTGTTTTATAGGTAGAGTAAAGGTGGGGTGTTTGCCTTCCAAGTACTTATTTTGCCCTCCTGGAGGGAATACTGTCCCTGTGGAGAAACATGTCATGGGTATAAGAAACAAGGAAGTGATAAAACAAAAAAGTAAAAGAAATTGTCTTTGAAGAGAAATTATTATTGTGGGTTAATCTGTTTGTTTTTTTTTTAAGTGGAATTATTTTCTGAGTGTTGTGACAGCTGTGTGGTTGGTTTTTTTTTTTTTTTTCCCTTTCGAGTTGATTCTACACGTGTTTTAGATGGCAATGAATTCAGTCAGGGTGTTCCACTTTAAATCAGAGATGATGGAATCCTGAGAGGAGAAAATAAGACGGCTTTCAACGAAATAAGATGCTTTAGACTTTCAAAAACACCTTCCACTCCTCAAAGTAAATGAAAACTGACATCTTCCTGAATATTTAAAAGAAGAAAGAAATTGCAGGCCATGCGAAAATCCTACTTCACATTTGTACATAGAACATTTAGAGAAATATTTCTCTCTTCTTTTCAAAATGTTTCCAAATCATATGATTTAAGAGCTGGCTATAAATGATGCTTGCTATTAAAACTATAAGGATATTAAAATAGTCTGAAAATATTCATATATTCTGAAAGGGTATTAACAACTAGATCTAGTTGTTGCCAGAAAGAAAAGAAAGAAAGAACCAGAAAAGGAAAGAAAAGCAGGAAGAAAGAAAAGGAGAAGTATTCGAAAAAGATTTTCGAATAGAAAAACTAGGTAAAGAGCCAGAAGCTGCTAGAAGAAAGAGGGTGTTCATATAAATGCCCCAAACATGTTCACAAAGGCTGGCACATTACCCTGAGAGCCATATGCCACCTCCAAATCTGCCTCTTTAACAAAAAGATTGTTGAGTGAAAGGCAATTAAGAAGCAGCAGATGCAAGAAAGCTCTCTGCCCTCCCTCCATGTACCTACAATCAGGACATAAATTTATGAAAACAGTAGGTGTCCTCAGCGGCACCTGTGGCTCAAGGAGTAGGGTGCTGATCCCATATAACGGGGGTGGCAGGTTCAAGCCCGGCCCGGCCAAAACTGCAAAAAAAAAAAAAAGAAGAAGAAGAAGAAAAGAAAAGAAACCAGTAGGTGTCCCACTTCTCCCCCTACTTCTACCAGGGAGAACAAAGTTTAACTGCCAAAGACAATGTTAGACCTTTTGGGTCTAAAGAAAGTATCAGAGGAATCTAAGTTAACAAGCCTTCCCAGCTAGCTTTTATCTGCCTTTTATTTGCCCTCCTACAAGTTGCCACCCCAAGAGACTCAAAGCCTTTCCTTCTGTCTACACTCCTCTGAACATTATTATTCTTTGTTGAAGATGCTACCTAAACTGGGATTCAAAGCCACTTTTTGGAGAATTACTCCCTGGATGTCTCTCATGTTACATAATAATAAACTTCTGTTTTTCTCTTATTAATCTTCCTTTGTTTTAGGGATCCATTCCAGCCCAGAATTTATGAGGGTTAAAGAAAAAAATAATTTTTCTTCCCCTCCAACTCCTACTGAGAAGCTTGTCCTGGGTTTCTAGAGAGAATTGGAATGGAGCTGCAGGAAAGCAGACAGACAAATAGAACATTTTCTCAGAAAAACTTTTAGGCAATAGTTGTGTCACAGATTTGCTTCTAAGTAACAGTAGAAAGATTAAATTTGTGGAGAAAAGTATAGTTGCATTTTCTTAACAGTTAAATTAAAATTTAGATGAAAAAATAGGGAGGGAATGCTTTTTATATAACCTAAACTTTTTTAGTTTTAGTTACATTAAGTTACTTTAACAATTGACTTCTATACCACTTAAAGAATATAGAAAAGAAATACACCAGAGCCCAATAAATATGAACTACATAGGGCACATTTTGAATTTTCCTTCAAAATGCCAACGTTTCCAAAATTTAATTATTACAAGGACAGCATAAATACATTTATGCTTTACAATTTATCAAATTTAATTAACTAAAGACAAAGGTTGACCCCCCAAAAAGGAAGGAATGTTTGTGTATGTGCAGTACTGTCATGAATGTGGTATAATAAACAATTCTGTATAATTTCCAGCAGAAATGTTTACTTAATAAAGATAAAACCATGAAATAAAAAAATAATAGATCTTAGGACTATTCATTGTGTCTAGACCAGCCGTTCTCAACCTGTGGGTCACGACCCACAGGAACTGTATTAAAGGGCGACGGCATTAGGAAGGTTGAGAACCGCTGGACTAGACAGTCGTGAGGAGAAAGAGCTGGGGTTTCAGGTGGAAAGTTCCAAGCTGAAACTCATCCATCAGGCCTTCCTTCGCAGAGGAAGCAGGTATAGACTTTGCCGACATCTAAAAGAATCTGCTGTCTAAAAGTGTCTTGTGTAGCCATGCCTGAAATGTACGAGTCACCTTAATTAGAGCTTGGGCCTCTTCTAAAGTGACAGATGGCAGTAAGACTCAATCCTTCAGACTAATTTCTTCTCCGGTAAGAGTGATTCAGGACACTGAGAACCTGAGGGTAGGGTTAGGAAAGACAGGAGTGTGGAGGTTTAAATCTAAGGCCATGAAATTTTCCTGGAAGCTTTGCAGACTCGTCCATTGCCCAGACTCAATACTGCAAGCTGCCTACACTACCTGGGAGGGGTGATTCCATGCAAAAGAACCGGGAAGTCTCATTAGACTCCATTAAACAGACTTGTGCAAATGAGTGTTTGTTTGTTGGTAGACCAAAAAACCTA
Source organism: Arctocebus calabarensis (assembly GCA_963573935.1). Classification (NCBI taxonomy): domain Eukaryota; kingdom Metazoa; phylum Chordata; class Mammalia; order Primates; family Lorisidae; genus Arctocebus; species Arctocebus calabarensis. Next base: position 13,592 of record CAUYON010164008.1, on the reverse strand, counting down.
GCTAAAGATTTATACTATCCCCATAGGTTGCAAAATTCGAATCCTACCCAGCACAGAGAAACTCTGTGCACACCCGCGATCACTGATGGCAAAGACTTGCTCCAGGCAAAGAAAAACAATCCACGAACATATTCATAAAATGTAATAACGTTATTAAGTCGGGCTAGCTTGGGTTTCATTGGGTCCACCGCTCATTGCCAGCCTTCCCAGGAGCTTACTTTTATTAGTGTTTTAATTAGAGACCAACTTGTAAATGTTTTTTGTTCCTCCTATAGAGAATCAAATTACTAAAATATTTAGAGAGAGATTCCTCCGAATAAAAAGTGATTGAAAGTAATTTTAAGCATCTTCATCTGAAGATGGGGATGAAGGAGAGGGGAGGGAGGGAGGAAGGGAGAAGCTGGGTTTGGCTCCCCAAGGCAGGCAAGTCAATGAAATTGGAAGCCCCAACCACAAGGGGCTCAGAAGACGGGAGGAGGTGATGTCATCAGGGTTCAGACCCAGACTTTGTGGTTGGAGTCACTGGGCTACGGCAGTGGCACCATTTCTACCAGGTAGCCAGGAGCTTACCCCCCCTGGGGTCTCACCCTTGATTAAAGTAAGTTCATGCAAACTCATATGAATAGAGTTACAGTGAGTATCTGAGATGGGAATGCCAGTCAATTCTAGAAAGCTGATGAAACAGAATCCCTTATTTTATGAAGTATATAAAGGAAAAGGATTCTTTAGCTTATTTTAACTTTGGGGGAAGATGGGAGCAGAAATGAGGAAGATTTTAAATGATAACACAAATATACTACACAATAAAGACAGTTAGCATTTGAGTGGGTTTATGTAGTATAAAAAGCTTATATTTACGTTCATTATTTTGGATAAATATCACAATATTTGCTAGATCATTTGTAAGTCGAGTTCTCAGTTTCTTGCTTATAATACACTGGTTGTTGGTCTATCTTAATAACTTCTATTGCTTGGTTTTGTAGAGATTTCAGGTATATTGTTTTCAAACTCAGCACATGGGGAAAATCGTTAAGACACTAACTCAATTTAATTGTCAGAGTCTTATCCACCTTCTCCCTAACCTTCTCCCTAAAACTGGTGGAGACACTAGTCTGGTCTAAAAATTGTGGTAACAGAGAGTGTGAGGCAGAACCATGGCAGAGTATGGGGTCAGTGTGTGCCAGCTCCTAAGAACTGATTACAGCAGTTGCTAGTTTAAAACTGGCTAGGCTGTGGCTCGGCGCCTGTGGCTCAGTGGGCTAAGGCGCCAGCCACATACACCTGAGCTGGCGGGTTCGAATCCAGCCCGGGCCCACCAAACAACAATGATGGCTGCAACCAAAAAATGGCCCGGCATTGTGGCGGGCGCCTGTAGTCCCAGCTACTTGGGAGGCAGAGGCAAGAGACTCGCTTGAGCCCAGGAATTGGAGGTTGCAGTGAGCTGTGATGCCACAGCACTCTACCCAAGGTGACAGCTTGAGGCTCTGTGTCAAAAAAAAAAAACTGGCTAGGATGAGTATGTACACCTCGGAAACTGAAAAACTCAACATATCAGGGAGCCCCAGAAGGTTGGAATAATTACACCAGCACCCCACTGGGTCGGGGCAGGCATGATGGGTGAGTCATTTTCGCTAGCAGGGACTATATGGAAAGATAGATTCCCCTGGACTGCGGACAGCTTGGTTGAGCAGCCACCCAGGGGCAGCAGGAGCTGTTAGGCTGTTGCCACCACACGTGTTAAAAAAAGAGAACAAAACCCCAGCTCCATGTGCATCAGGACACAAATAAACAGAGTCATTCTCCAGACACCTGGCTCTCTTTGGGAATCCGCTCAGCTACTCAGACTGAAAAAGAAGTCGAAGAGACAAAACCGGCCATATAAGAGTCAGAGGCTGAAAAACCCCACACAGAAGGACTAATGCAAGTCTAATGCTTACAAGGAAACGTCACCTCCAAACTCGGCCTCCACACGTGCCCCCAAACCACACAGCTACAGACTAATCTCTTCCATAAAATGACACCCTGCCGGATATTGGTAGCCTAACAAAATTATTATAGGAAGTCTATACTCATGATGGCTCATCAACTGTCATTCATTCATTTCTCCACAGCACTCTCCTACTTGACTGGCAGAGCCCGTGGGCATTTCGACCCTTTGTCCTGGGAGCTATTTCATGGTTGATGGTAAACCCCTGTCCTCCAACAGCTCAACACAAATTGACTTACCTTTACTATCTTGGTAACTTGAAAGCTGTTTGAGGACTAGAAGATAAAAAAGAGAATGGCTTCAGTATAAATATCCACTGGGAACTGGTAGGGTCCAGTGGTTTCCATTTGAAATTGGAAAGCTGCCATTTACCTTCAGCGGTGAGATTGAATTCAGCAGTCACCTTCCCATAACTGTTGTTGATGCAGCAGTAATAGAGGCCCTGGTCTTTCTGACTGGCTTGAAGGATGGCAAAGGAAACCGTGGAATTGTCCCCTGCACTGCAATAGGAGACATCAACATCATTCTGAAGTTGCATTTTTCTCTAATACGCTTAAGGAGGAAGAAGCTATTGCCTCCCTGTCCTCATCAGCCATTGAAATAATTTCCTTATCCATAGCGCAGGATCATCAGGGGTTGTTTTGTTTTGTTTTTGTTTTGAGACAGAGTCTTACTATGTTGCCCTCAGTAGAGTGCTGTGGCATCACAGCTCACAGCAACCTCCAACTCTTGGGCTTAAGCCATTCTCTTTCCTCAGCCTCCCCAGTAGCTGGGACTGCAGGCACCTGCCACAACGCCCTTTTTTTTGTTGTGGTTGTCATTGTTGTTTTAGCTAGCCCAGGCTGGGTTCAGTATGTGGCTGGCGCCCTACCCACTGAGCTACAGGCACCATCAGAGTATATTAATCTTGCCCTCACCACCAGAGAGTGTCTGACACCTAATTTCCAAACTTTAGCCTGTTTAGGAAAGTACTCAAAATTGGGAACAAAGACAAGAAGATGATTGCAGATCACTACTGCCACTCAGGGTTATTTAGTTACAGAGGAGGGCTTTGCTCTTATTTAATTAGGCCCCACTCAGACACTTTCAAGCTACATGTTAACCTGTAGTTACATGTTATGAGGATTAGAAAAGATAACCCCCAAGGTTTACAACCGGCTGAACATTAACTGGTTTCCTATTTGAAAATTTATCTCTGCATTCTTTTGTCTGATTGGCCATATAAATCTTCATTCCTCAAATGTGCCTTTGAAGAGTTTTATCATATTATTAGTTCCCTCATAATTTAGTAAGTTCAAGAAGACCTTTGCTGTACGTTCATATTATTATTTGAGAAGCAGGGGTGAAAGAAATGGGCTAACATCTGGAAACCCATCTGAAATAGTGCAAATGATCTCAGAAAACAAAGGAGTTAGAGTGGAAAAACAAACGACTTCAGCTAAGCCAGAGGCTGTTGCCAAGAAGAAATGTAGTGAACATCACCAGGAATCTAAAGGCCTTAGGCACACATCATTAGTAAACTGAAAGCTTACTAATGACATGTACTCCCTAGATAAGGTTTACATTTGTGTAAACACACCACCAGGGCAAAGGGGGCCTGCACGATTCAAGTGCCAATTCTGAGCTCATAGAATTGGCTGATTCATTGAACAATTCTGAAAATGCCAGTTACTTGTTCTACAGCTTCAGAAAATAATGACCAAGTAGTACGGTTTTATAAAGCTGTAGGGAACCTCCCTGATTTAAAAATCAAGTCATTTCTTTTCCATTATGATTCTTCTTAAGCCATCCCTAGACCATCAGGGTAATGGTGGCATTTTATGGAAAGTGGTTAATTCATCAATGACACTCCAGTCATTCTCTGGAGTGATGTTAATTCCATAGCTGCTCTTGGGAAATTATTTCTGGACATACCATATATGTTCCAACCAGGCATATTTAATTTAATTAACCAGAAAACGCTCAGATTTTCTCATTTTTCCAATCTACTTATGACATGATTAAGGGAATAGGAACATCTATGACTTAGGGAACTGAAGTGGGACCTCTTTTGGCAGAAATAAGCTTTTTTTTCTTTCTTTCTTTCTTTCTTTTTTTTTTTTTTTGAGACAGAGTCTCATTCTGTCGCCCAGGTAGATTGGAAGAGCCTCATCCTAACTCACTGCAACCTCAAATTTTGGGGGTTTAAGTGTCCCTCCAGCCTCAGCCTCCTAAGTAGCTGGGACTATAGGTGCCAGCCATGCAGCCCAGCTAGTTTTTCCATTTTTTTAATAGAGACAGCATCTTGCTCTTGCTCAGATAGGTCTAAGCTCAAGCGATCCTCCCGCCTCGGCCTCTCAGAGAGCTGAGATGACAGCATGAGCCAAGCACCCTGCAGAAGAAGCTTTTGAAGGTTAAGACTGTTGCCATTAAACCAGGTGATTTGCTTCTGGATTGTGTGAATGAGACTGGAGTTCCTCAGTTCACTTGAGTAAGGGTTTATTGCTAAGAAGGTATTTAAGTTACCATTAATGGTTGATCTTACACGGGGTATTCTTGAGAATGAGAGTGAGCTCTCATCTCTCTCCTCATTCACCTCTCTAATACTCTAGGGACCCGGAAACAAACTGGTTTTCCCATCTTGGAGATGGATGCCTGTCACCCTGGATACCTGTTACTTTTCTGTAATTTCATGAATTGTTTTTATTTTCCATTTGATTGATCTTAGCTTTGTCAGATCAACGGGAATTTATGAAACAGAAAACAAACACAAGCAAATCTCACAGACACGCAGAGAGCTCATTAATCTCAGGACCACAGAACCGCAGACTAGAATATGATGTGACATGTTCCCCTGACTTTAAAGACCTAATGCAAGGTTCTGTGACTTCCTAAGACCACAGAGCTCAATGGTGGCAGAGCCAGGATAAGAATCCTTCATCATTCTCCCTGTCTGGACATCTGGCTGCATTACTTACTCTTCTCGGATATTGTGGATGTGGAATCTCTACTTCAATTTTCCTTTTCACTTCCTATAATTTATCATATTCTTTCACAACTATGTGGTGAAATAAATAAACAACACCTGTGAAAAGTAACTAGGGCCGAAATCACACCTTCTCTGGACTTGGGCTATTGACTTTGAATCCTTTGTCCACAAGATAGTAGAATCTTCATGAATTTCTGCAAACTGGCAGCTTAATTTTATATTTCCAGAGTGGTCAGGGAACATCTCGGCTTGGATCTTTTTCAGTAATACTGGAGCTAGAAACAACAGATTTGAAGGTCAGTGCAGGCAAAAGCTTTTGCGTTTCATCTCATTGAATTCTCACAACAATCCTAAGAGTCGGGAATAATAATAGTTATTCCCAAACTAGGATGAGAAAATTGAGTTCTGAGGGGAGATGGGGCTTTCCCAGGCAGTAGGAAAACAAACATATCAAATTAAAAGAATTTTTTAATTTAAAAAAATTAAAACTTACAAAAAAAATTGATCTCTCATGACCCTCCCAAAGGAAAAAGAACAAATTTAATCTAATAAAAAACTCTCACTTCTATAATTTAAAATTCCTTGGGTGAGGTCTGTAATACTTAAAGTGAGGTAGACGGTAACAGATTTTTATAAAAAGAGGTGAGGAGTGAGAGAATCAGATATCTAGTCTGTAGGGCCTCAGCCAAATAAAAGATGCTTTTAAATGATTACCAGATAATCCAGGTCAAAATCAGAGCTGGGGATTAAGGAGTATAATAAAGTCTGAATTATCCAGGTAACTATAATTAAGCCCCCTAAATGTAAAAGACAACTCAGCAATAAGTTATATGCTGAATAATATTCATTCATCTTTCCCCCTTGATCCCAGTTCTCTTCGCAGAAGATAACCTCGTGAACTGGAGTCTGATAGCACTCTCATTAGCAAGAAAGAATAAAATAGAAGCAATAAGGAAACCATGTCCACTCATTGCGCTAAGACCTTTGAAAATCGCCTTTTATTTTTATCAGAGATGAGAATGTGGCCTGACAGGCAAATGTGTAATTAGTCAGGGCAGCCACTGGGCGGCAGCATAGACATTAGAACAAGACGAGGTGGTGGACCCCAGCAGCGATCACAGCCATTGTATAGACTGAGATTACTGGAAATGTAGTGTGAGTCTATTACAAATTAAGTGCCATAACTCCATAGCTTTGGTAACACAAACGAGATCCACAGCCACACCAAAAGTCACAGATCCTGAGGCTTTGTTAGCTCCATTGCCTCAAATTGCACTATAATGAAATTACTCCATGTGTTAAATGTGAGAGAAAAAATACACCAAGTACTTCTTGATGGCAAAACCCATCTCAGTTCATTTGGCCCATGGGCTCTTGGCCAGGCAGAGACTGTGTCCAGGAACAAAGTCTCCTTGGCCCATGTCTGGACCAACCCCCCCCCCATTTGGGACATTTCTTCAAGGGCCCTCCCAACACTATGTGGTGGCTGTCTTGGGTAATGTGGGGATACCTAATGTCTCCACATCTGGCATGACCTATTGATAAGTACTAAACATGGGAAATAGGGGGTGGAGGGAAGGGCATGAAAGGGGGAGCAGAATTAAACGAAGATCTTCAGGAAACATGGAATTGGCTCAGAGAAAGATTCTTAGGGCTTTGGGAAGGATCCCTGTCTGTGTGAGATGGAGGCAGAAACGCAGCTGGCTGGGCTCCCGGAAGCCCTGGAGTGCAGGTGTGCACAAGCACACAAGCACCACTTTGTCTTCTAATACGAGCTGGGTATCAACACAGATCATTGTGTCTGAACTAAGTTCTTGATTTATTTCATCATCATAACAGTTGGCATAAAATAGCCTCATTTTTAATTTAATTTCTTAAAAAAAATAGCTAATAACCATGAGAGTTTGTGTTAGGCCAACCACTGTTCAAAATGTTATACATTTCTATACCTGTGATAAGCGCTATTGTCAGTACCCCCATTTTACAGGTGAGGAAATTGAGGCTAATGCATTTGTGCAAGGCTAGCAGTTAGTAGCAGAGGCCAGACTTGAACCCAAATGATACAATTCTTTTTTCTTTTTTGGTGCTGAACCCACAATTGAGAGACGGGAGTGTAGGTAACAACCATTATGATGTTTAGAACAGAGACTAATTATAGAAGCAGAGAAATTAGTAAAGTATTTCCCCAAGGCTTGCTTTTAATTATATCTCTGAGGTAGGATGCATTCGTCTCAGTTCGAGGCTTTAATAGAAAATGTGTGTCCTATGAGGGCATGCAATAGCAGGGTGGAATCTTGGTCTATGGAAATCCAAATCTTCAGCAGAAGCACAGGACTGAATCTAAATCTCTCTTTGAAACCAATTCCTGACCTCAAGAAGGATGGGCAATCAAAACACTGGGGAGAAAGGACTAACCAAGAGAAAATGAACCTTTATTTAAAAAATCTCTGAAACCAGAAGACTTAAATACTTTTTCTAACAGAATGGCTTTAGCAGGAGGAGTTCTCAAGCATAATAAATAGTTATAAGAATATTTGAGGGCCATGTTCGGGGAACCCTTGTTAGTAGAAACTTTTGTCACAGGGCGTTGCTGCTATAGTTTATCAACTTCTAGGTGAAAACTCAATACAAAAAGGGAGGAAAATAGGGGAGGAGCACAAGAGTACCTAAAATTAATTTTAATTTTTTTGTTTTTATATTTTTATTTATTTGTTGAAAAATCTATTTTAAATCAGATAACATTGACTTAATGATTACTATATTTCAGAGGCTTTTAAAACTGAAACTTGGAAGTATAATGGGTCAATACATTCACACTGATAGTCAATGTCAAGAGAGATAAGAAAAAACAGAAAGAATATGGCCATATATAATTCTTACCAGGTCTGGTCAAATAGCCATTTTATTAAGTTGTTTTAATTTTAAGTTGGGAAAAGTCATGGAGCCTACAATTGAAGTTAAAAATCATTGAATATTTAAATAGAAATAATCCTTGAGATTATCTTTCCTCATATGAATGGGAGACAGCTACTCATCTGTCGATACAAGTCACTGGTTTGAGTCAACAGATTTCAGTCCTGATGGTTTGTCCACCTGGATTTTGTTCAGCCTTGTAAAAATATTTTCAGTGGTGGTACATGGTCACTAATGTAATTCTAACTTGTCCATCTTTGGGAATTTGTAGAATAGCAAGTCTTTGTTATTTTTTCAAATGATATAATTCTTAATCCATACTCTACAACACCACGTCACAGCTTCCTCCCACAAGGGGCGTAGCCACCTGCAAATGTCCCCAGCTCTAAACCTTTGCTTCTGAAATGGTCTCCGTGTCCTGGGTGGCATTAGTAACAGTCATTCATGGCCTGGAAAAGTCTTTGGTCGTGTCTACCCCGTGGCCTCCGGCAGGGTCCTCATAGAATGTGGCCCTCTGCCTTCACTGCTACCCACTTTGCTGGCACCAGCCCCTCCCAGAACACCACACGCTCTGTCTTTGCAACCTTTAGTGCTTTGACGGGGCTGTACTGTGGCTGAAATCAAACTTTTCCCCAGACGTGGCTAATCCTTACCCCTACAGATCAGTTGAGTAATTATGGGCAGGAATTCCAAATAGAGTGTTCGGATTGTCTATCGTTCCCTGAAAAAGAAATCCCCACACAAAAAGGGCAAGAACGGGCAATCTATCAGCCTCTGGGCTGTAACCACTTTTTAGATTTTTTTTAACACATTGCTTCAGTGTCTTTAAATAGGATTTTAAATCTTTACACACTCCCTGGGTTGGATACCTCTGAACTCTTCAGAAGGTAATTTTGTCTTTAATTCTTTCTGTGACAGGGGCACATTTCTTTGGATGTGTGCTGGGAATTACAAACACCAGCCTCAAGGACTGGGTGAAGGGAGAGCAAATTACAAACACCTGCGGACCGCGGTTAAGGGGGGAGCAAATTCCTCGTTCCAAGGACACAGGACAGCAACTTTCTGCTCCGTCGCTCTCAGGCCACTGTCACTTGATGAGGTTTTTTCTCTCCTGACTTCTACATGGGCACATGGGACAGGAAAGAAGAGCTCTGAATTAAGAGGTAAAATTTGGGCTATGGAATCGAATTCGGGCTGAAATTATTCCCCACGTGAAGCAGAAGTAACCACAAGGGGTTTTGAGGTTCCAGTGGTCTGAAACCTGGGACAGTAGAATTGGAAAAATGGACAGGGTGAATTGTAAAGAAGTTTTATACTCATATTTGGAAGAAACACCAAGGTTCAAAGGGGCCATTTTTAATGAACAATCAATTAAAGAAGAAAACCCTAAATTATAACAATATATTTATTTCCATCAACCCCATTTAGTGTGTGGTCTTTCTAATTATACTAATTGGCTATGCTGATTAATGTTTCTGTTTATCTCTTTTTAATAAATTTTTTTTCCAGTAAAAATTATAATGAAACAGAGAGGCACCTTACTCACTCCCTCAACCAAATATACTGGTGGTCTTTATCAGTGGCTCAAGTGTCATTCTCCCCCTAGGTTACCATGGAACTTGTTAGAAATGATAATTATATTTATTTATTTATTTTTTTGAGACAGACTCTGTTTTCTAGGCTAGAGTACCATGCCTCAGCCTAGCTCACAGCAATCTTAAATTCCTAGGTTTAAGCAATCCATCAGCCTCCCCAATAGCTAGGATTACAGGTGTCACCCATCAAGCCCAGAAATGCAAATTCTTAAGTCACATATCGAAGGGCCAGTCAGAAACACTGGCCCTCCAGGGGAGGGTGATGCAGAGTGCCCAAGCCACATGGCCGTAACCATGGTCCCCCTGGGGGATACTCACCTGAATTGCATAGGACTCTTTGACACGTGGTCTACAAACCCAAACTTTAACAAGGATAGAAAGCACCAGAGCCTCACCTTTTCCTTCTCTTTTGCAAGATGACTTTTTGAGGTCTTTTTTCTCATCTGTGTATGATGAGGACCTTTCAAGTTTAGGCATCTTTTTAAGAAAGCTCGAGTTCTTTCTGACATTTTCTTTCTCTTCCAATCGTAGCCTCAGGGCTGCCGCCCTAGAGAGGATTTTCTTCTTTACTCCCTCAGCTAAATGTCCAGTTCCTGACGTTTCCGGCTTCTTCCTGACCTCCTCTGACCCGGTCATCATCGGTTGGGCCTCTGAGAATTTGCTGGTTTGGGCCACCCTTGGCTTGTTCCCCCAGCCCAGGGTGCCCTTTGGACGTGGGTCCTGGTGAGCCTTGTCTGACTCACACTCTCCTGAAGCGGGTGCCAAAGTCAATGCAGGAAGGCCTGTTGAGCCTGGGGGTTTGGTTTCCCCAATCTGAGGCTCCTCCATTTTAGCGTCCTCAATTCTGTGGCTTATTAAAGAGTTTGTGATGTTTCCTTCAGGAGGTGAAGTGTGAGGAGACTTTGTAAGATCAGTAGAAGAGGTAAAAGGTTTCCCACACTCATTCTCAATAGATCCTCTTTCCTTTGAGTCAGAAAGCACATACGGAGGGTTTCTGGGCTGAACTAAGTCATTCGCAGGAACCGCAAGAACCTGGCCTGTGGAGTGGTGAGTATGAACCCCCACTGACGCATGAGTCATTGTTGCACAAGGAGAAAGAGCTGGAGTGGGGGAAATGAGTTCTGCTTTGTCCTTTTTACTTCGTCCAGCCGCCCCTAAGCTCCTGTTCCTCCCTTCTTGAACTTGGCCTATGCTGCCTCCACTTGGAATTCTCTCCCCTTCCTCACCAGGATGTAGGACACCCCGCCTGACAGGTTGGACCTCTAGTCTGGGGCCCCAGTCTCTGCCATTTGGTTTAGTCCCCTCGCTGACGCCCCCCGGAGTGGCCTCGGAAGGCTGTGGCTCGTTAGCCCTCATGCCCTCCGCCACGCTGCTTTCATCAGTGGGATCCACAGACGACTCTAGGATGTGGGCGCAGGTCAGCAGCTGCACCAGGAAGGCCGGCCGAGCCCCTGTCACTTGGTTTTCCCTCTGGTCTTGAGCGTTTCCCTTCCCTGCAGTCTCAGAGGCCCCTGATGGTGAATCGGTAGCACAGACACAGACTGCCTTGTCATCCACAGGGTCCACGGACGACTCGCGGAGTCTGGTTTGGCTCAGATCCTGGGAACAAAGACTAGTCCAGTGTGCTCTGATGGCTGGTTCTTTACGGGGTTCCCCGCCATCACCAAGCGCCCAGTCAGCCTCCAGAGGACTGTGAGGCGGCTCTGCCATTTCAGAGGGGCCCAGCCCAGGCGCAGAGGCACCTGCCTCTAGGATGTGGGATGCAGCCCAGGGCCTGGCGGGAATTATGGGGCCAGATTCTAACTCCTTACCCTCAGAGTTTGTCATTTGTCTTGGTGGCCAGATTTCGGAACCAGAAGCCTCTAGAGTTAGCCTCTTCAGCTCGTTGCCTGCGTCCCCGGCTCCTAGCCCAGCAGCTTCAGACTCCTGCGGGACATCAGGGGGTGGGGGAACCTTGCTCAGAACCTGCCTGTCTTCTCCGACAGTCACATCAGCCACCCTGGAGACACACGTCCCCTCTCCTGAGTTCTGCCCCATTTCGTCACTAGAGCTTGCAGGTGAGTGGCCCGAGGGCATGAAGTTTATTTCCTCCTGTGCAGCAAATGTTGCACCTTGGGACTCAGGTGCAGAAACAGAACCCCACGGCAGCAGACCTTCCTGCTGGGCCCTCTGTTCCATTTCCCCTCTTTCTGGAAAATTCTCCTCAAGGCTCCTATTGTCTGCTGTGTCCACCATCTGGCTCTTCCCTCCAGATAGGTCATCCACCTGCAGAGGGGAACTGCCACAGGGTCCCTCTCCCTCCAGGGCCCAGGGAACATGGCCGTACACCCCTGACACACTGGGCACCATGCAAAGTAGCTCTTTTGTAGATTTTGTTGTGGAACCTCTTAAAATATGACCCCACTGTACAGTGGAAGGAGATTGGGAAATCTTTTCATCTGGTGTCTGAGGTAAACTCTCCTCAGCACCCGCTGCAGGCTCGCTCTCTGCAATTGAAACAGCAAGGTATTTGGCTGGGTGGACTTTGGTGGCAATGCTAATAGTTGACGGGTCCTCAGTTTCTCTGGTTACTTGGAGACACTCAATATCAGTGGTTAATGTTGGTGTCTCCTGAGGGAACTTCACTGTGAAATTATGGCCAGCTGGCATGTCTGTCGTGTCTGTGGCAAGGGTACTGGGGCTCCCGTCACCTCTGTCTTTTGATGGCGTGAAAGAATTGTTCTCAGAAGGAAGCAGCTGTGTTTCCTCAAGCCCACCTGAGTTGCCAGGGCTTGGCCTCTCCTGGCCAGGCTGTACCGGGGAGGCCAACGTGAAACAGGAATTCTCCGCCTCAGCTAGATTTTCACCTTCACTGGCTTGGCGTGAGATGTTCCAGGTGAAAGTGCTCACAAAAAGAGGGGACCCAGCTGAGTTTCCATCCTCTCTGTCTCCACATGGAAACTGTGGACACTCAGAACCTTGTGTTTGAAAAAGGACTGATGTCTTGGCATCAGGAGAACACCCCCCTGCCAGCTCAAAGTCCATGGAGCAAATTTCCTGAGGTAAATATTTATCAGCTGGCGCCCCACCAGGAGACTCTATGGCATCACAACATGTTCCTTGGCCATCGGCTTCACGGCACTCCATCGCACGCACTGCTTCTCTGTCCCTCGGCCCATCGTGCACATCTTCCAGAGTGATGTCAGTATCTGTGGGTTCGGGGGCAGCAGCAGAGAGAGCCTCAGGCTCCCTGGGGTCAGTGCTGGTTCCCTGGGGGAGATGTCCTGAGATTGCACCCGGAGACAGAGTTTCATCATTGGGTCCTGGGGAGCTAAGCTCATGCTTTAGACCTTCCCAGAAATCTTCAGGTGTGTTGCCTTCTCTGTCTTGTTTTTCTTTGTGCTGTGGGCCTTGCATACAGCCTTCCACCTGCAGGGACTGATCCAGTGATGTATTTTCCTTGTGGATGCCTCCTAAGCTGGGGGAAGAATTTGCTGTGGTCCCAGTGAATGGAAACCCCTCCCCAGCAGGCTCTGAGAAAGTTGGCATCTGGCTCCTCTCCCTGACCATTTCCTGAATTTGCACCTAGGAAGATGAAAAGTGGTATTAATAGAATTGTTCCGAGGAGAGTCCACAATAGGACATAACGACAGGCCCAAGAGTGTCAATCCTTGGTGACTGCAATAATGGAAAACAAGAGTGGCAGGATGATTGAAATATAAACATGAATCCCCAAACTCTCTTTGGCCATGGGAGACTTCCTGAAAAACCACAAACTTAAACAGCTCTGTGTTCCAGGAGACCCTTTGTCAAATTCACCATTATAGGCAAAAAACTCCTGACCATCATTATTTATTTAACAATTGTTTTTTTTTTTTTTTTTTTTAAGACAGAGCCTCAAGCTGTCGCCCTGGGAAGAGTGTCGTGGCATTACAGCTCATGGCAACCTCTAATTCCTGGGCTTAAGCGAGTCTCCTGCCTCTGCCTCCCAAGTAGCTGGGACTGCAGGCGCCCGCCACAACGCCCGGCCATTTTTGTTTTGGTTGCAGCCGTCATTGTTGTTTGGCGGGCCCAGGCTGGATTCGAACCGGCCAGCTTAGGTGTACGTGGCTGGCGCCTTAGCCTGCTGAGCCACAGGCGCCGAGCCTGT
>CAUYON010164006.1:0-35126 GCA_963573935.1 Arctocebus calabarensis | reverse complement strand
ACAGCAACCTCCAGCTCTTGGGCTTAAGCGATTCTCTTGCCTCAGCCTCCCTAGTAGCTGGGACTACAGGCGCCCGCCACAGCGCCCGGCTATGTTTTTGTTTTGCAGTTCGGCCGAGGCCGGGCTTGAACCCGCCACCTTTGGTATATGGGGCCGGCGCCCTACTCGCTGAGCCACAGGAGCCGCCATAAAGTTTATTTATTTCTAGTATAATTGCTATTTCTCCTTTTTTCTTCTGTTACTACTTCTAACTTGCTACTTCATGTTGTGTAGCTTTGAGGAAACATTTCTGGAACCTAGTAGATATAAATCCTTGGAGGTGTGTAGCAAAAGTCAATGCTCAATTTTATATTTTGTCTCCTTTACCTGGTCCCAAACTGTTGGACATGCTTTAGGTAAGAGCATCTGCTTATTTGCTACACTTTACACATACTACCTCAGGATACCAAATAGGATGGCTTGCTTAAGAAAAATACCAGAGGATCATCAGGGCTGCTCCTGTTCGTCATCTGCATTTTAATAGCAGTGACTCTCAGTTCTGCTTCAGACATTGTGGCACAGTGATTCTGTCCTTCTGAAATACTCTTGTGTGTTTCTGCTTGCATTTAGGATGGCTGCCTTAAAACTCATAGCTTGAATGTTTTGCATCCTGAACACTCTTAGCTGTCAGTAAACTAAGCCTATGTGTTCTTCTATTCCTGATTTATAAATAGGTTCAGCTGCCTAACAATTACATGTACTATATTTTGCACATGCACATTCCTTTTTTCTTTTCTTTTAGACAGAGTCTCCCTCTGTTGCCCAGGCTAGAGTGCCATGGTGTCAGCCTAACTCATGGACACTTCAAGCTCATGGGTTCAAGTGATCCTCCCACCTCTTTCCCTCCCAAATAGCTGGGACTACAGATGCCTATCACAACACTCATCTAATTCCTCTATTTTTAGTAGAGATAGGGTCTGGCTCTTGCTCAGGCTGGTCTTGAACTGCTGAGCTCAAGTGATCCTCCCTCCTGGGCCTTCTAGAGTGCTAGGATTACAGGAGTGAGCCACCACACTTGGTCCCACATGCACCCTTAAGGAGACATAGTGATGGCTTTTTTTTTTTTTTTTTTGCAGTTTTTGGCAGGGGCCAGGTTCGAGTCCACCACTTCTGGTGTATGGGTCCGGCACCCTACTTCTTGAGCCACAGGCACTGCCTAGCAGATGGCTTTTATTCCTATGAAGTTATCTGGAAACCATCTTTTTAACATTTTTCCCCCACAGTGGGTATATTTTGAAGTGTTGGCGATGAGACATTTGGTCTGTAAAGACCAAGATACATCCTCCAACATGCACAGGCAATCCAGTATCAAATTTCTAATAGATCATCATGGGGACCTCCCCAGGATGGGCTCCTGCCTGTCAGAGAGAAGTCTGTGCTGAGTATCTGCTATGACATACATAGCCACACATGCTGTAGCTGTGACAAACACTGGTGACAAAGACAAAAAGAAGATGGGTGAGATCTGCAAAGGTGATGGAGACTTGCCTTTTGTATACTTAAGGACTAGAAAGGTTGGAGGAAGAAGAGGATATTGTATACACCAAGGCCTGTGAGAGATTTGCCTAGCAGATTTTATGGGGGAAAATGCCTTATTATACTTTAATAGGGTCAGAATTTCCATTCTGGGCAGAACAGGGACTGTAATAATACTGAGTATTACGCTTATAGCTCTTTCAGCTACGGTATTTCATTTATTTCTCCTTATAATGCAATAAGCTGGGTAGATTAAATCACATCCCTCTTTTACAGATGGAGAAGATGAAACAGGGGGCAGGAAGAGACTTGTCAGTTTGGGCACCACGTGGGGTGTGCACTCTGACCTCGCTCTGCTCTCTCGCCTTTCAGCATTGTCTCCGCTGACCTCGGGGTGCAGGGAAAGAGCTCTGACACCAATTGCAGTCCAGACAGACCCTGAACTACCTCGAGTGACACGGGGCCCAACATTTTTGGCTCTCAGTCTCCGTTTTTTTATCATAAATTTAATGGATTAGTTTGGGCGATCTTTAAGAATGGCCCAGATGTTTCTAGACAGTACAGTTCAGCGGATTTGGAAGGGCAAGGACAGGAAACTGGGGAGAAGGGCATGGACAAGAGTACTGTCACAGAAGGCTGTAACGGCTTACACGAGGAGAGAAAAGGAAGCGCCTCGGGGTAGATATTGGACTAGAAGGCGAAAAGCCGTGACTCAATAGTGTGCAGGCAGTGAGTGTAGAAGAATTCGGGCCGCGATTGGGTAAGTTTCCCAGTGCAATTAAAAGAGCAGAAGCACCCTGGTCTGGTCTCCTTTGCGTGGCCTGGGGCAGAGGAGCGGGCTGAAGAATCCGGTCTGACCAGTGGGGGGCTCCACTGGGCGCGGTTTGTGAATCCCCAAGAGCCCAGCGGTCGCCCTGCAGAGGTGGGTGCTCCTGCAGAGGTGGGTCGCGCTGGGCTCTCAATAGCTGCTTGAGAAGTGCGGTCCGCAGGCCGGGAGGACCCGCAAGTCCTCTGGCGGCTCTCGCTTCGGCCCCGCCCTCCACCTCCCTTCCCGGCCTCGTACACCCCGACTGTCCCTAGCAGCTGATCTGCCCGCGGGGGCGCGGGTGATGTGAATTCCTAGAAGCCTTCAGAGGCTGCCCGGCGTAGGAAGTTAGCATTCCCTGAAAACGCCGGAGGGTTGTGTTCACACACGCCCCCCCACCCCCGCCAGTCACAGAGGGTGGTCAGGGCCGGGTGCAGACAGGGCCCCCTCACCATCCGCGTCCTCCTGTCCATCCGTCCTTCAGCCCAGCCTGACCCTCAGGTGATCTGGGGCGCTGGGCTGGCAGCCGGCTGGGGAGGCGGTGGCGGGAGGGACTCAGGTAAAGGGAGGCCCAGAGCGGGAGGGGCTGGGGCGCGGCAGGGGTGCAGCGGGGGCTGCTCTGGTACCTTCAGGGCACCCGCCCGACCTCCGCTGGCTGAGCCCTGAGCTGGGACGGTGAGTCAGATCTCCGGCACCCGCCAGTCGAACCGGGAGGGGGGAAGGTCAGGAAATGACATCAGAGGCCTGTGCTTGGGGGAGCGGTGGTCTGTGCCCGGCCAGAGCGGCGGGGGCGGCGGTGAGTGGGGCCGGGGCTGGAGGACCTGGCGGAGCCTCTGGCCGGAGGCTGGACTAGGGCCCCTTCCTGGGGGAGTTTCCTGCTTGGTCCGCCCGGCCCTGCTCTCCCCGCCCCCTCTCCGGGCCGCTCCTTGTATGGTCTCGCGCCTCTCTCTCCCCGCCCTCTCCCTCCCTCGCTCTTCCGCGCGTCCCTCCTCGCCTCGCTGGAGGCTGCTTCGGACCAGCACTCAGAGTCCCCGTACCAGGCGCCAAGGCGGCACCCGAGACCCGGCGCGCACGCTTTCGCCAGCGGTGAGGCGCGGGGAGCGGCCGGGTGGACACAGGGGGACTGGGCGCAGGGCGTCGGGCGGGGCGAGGGTCGCTGGGGGATCCTTTGCTCCGCCCGGCGCCGCCTAACCTGGAGACCCACCCCCAGCAGCCTGGCCGGGCCATGGCGGCCCCCCGCCCGTCTCCAGCGATCTCGGTCTCCGTCTCGGCTCCGGCTTTTTATGCCCCGCAGAAGAAGTTCGGCCCTGTGGTGGCCCCAAAGCCCAAAGTGAATCCTTTCCGGCCTGGGGACAGCGAGCCTGCCCCGGCAGCAGGGGCCCAGCGAGCGCAGATGGGCCGGGTAGGCGAGATCCCCCCACCGCCCCCGGAAGGTATGCTACTGGGCTTGGGGGCTGGACCCCGGCGGAGGCCGGCGTGGGTGCACTGGTTTCGGGAATTTAGGGTGTCTGGAATGGTTGTTGCGGAGGGGGCTGGGCACAGCCACCCTGTCCCGAGCAGATGTTCTTACCTCATCGTGGAGCTCGTGGCTGGGAGCCAGGGCTCCTGGGACAGTTCCAAGTCCTCCGCCTGGGGGTGGGAGGCGGGAATGTGGGCCTGGAATCTTCCCTTCTGGGTCCGTTTTCCGAAGTGTAACAGGAGCTGCGCCGCCCTAGCAGTGCCCCTCACTGTTCTTGAGCCGGCGCCCCTCCTTTCTTCCCCACCCGCTTCAAGACCCCCGAGAGAGCTGTAGACTGAGGGGAACTTAGGGGAGGAGAGGAGGGACCCTTGCCAATGGCCCTCTCCCTCCTTCCTGCACCCAGACTTTCCCTTACCGCCCCCTCCCCTCGTTGGGGATGGCGACGACGAGGGTGCTCTGGGAGGTGCCTTCCCACCCCCGCCTCCCCCGATCGAAGAACCGTTTCCCCCTGTGCCTCTGGAGGAGGAGATCTTCCCTTCCCCGCCACCTCCACTGGAGGAGGAGGGAGGGCCCGAGCCCCCCATGCTGCTCCCACAGCAGGTATGGTGCCCTGGGTGAGGCAGGTGTACAGAGGAGAGGAGGCACCTTTCTTTCCTCTCCTTCGACTCTGCCTTGTTTGGGGGGGGGGGGGCGGATGGAGAGAGGGGATGGAAGGCTAGGATGGGTGCTCTGACCCCCTGACCCTGTAGCCTAGGGAGAAGGTGAGCAGTATTGACCTGGAGATCGACTCTCTGTCCTCACTGCTGGATGACATGACCAAGAATGATCCCTTCAAAACCCGGGTAAGGGATGGGGAGCAGGCAAAGTAGGCAAGCAGGGCCCAGGGCAGGAGAGTCTGGGGATGGAACTGTGGAGGGCTGTCCTCCTGACTGCACTTCTGTCCCATCCCCTGCCCCTTTGTAGGTATCATCTGGATATGTCCCCCCACCAGTGACCACTCCATTCATTTCCAAGTCCAGTACGAAGCCTGCTGCTGGGGGCACAGCACCCCTACCTCCTTGGAAGGCCCCTTCCAGCTCCCAGGCTCTGCCTCAGGCTCCAGCTCAGCCCTCGAGCCAGCAATTCCATGTTCAGTCCCAGCCTCAGGCCAAGCCTCAGGCCCAGCCCCAGGCCCAGCCCCAGCCTGTGCCTTTGGCTAACACCCAGCCCAAAGTACCCCAAGCCCCATCTCCAGCTCCAGTTCCTAAGTATACTCCAGTAACTCACAAGTTTACTCCTGTGGTGTCCAAGTTCAGCCCTGGAGCCCCAGGTGGACCTGGATCACAGCCCAATCAAAAACTGGGGCCCCCCGAAGCTCCCTCTTCTACTGGCACAGGCTCCCCTCAACCTCCCACCTTCACCTCTGCTCAGCAGAGGGAGAAGCCCCGAGTTCAGGAGAAGCAGCACCCAGTGCCCCCGCCGACTCAGAACCAAAATCAGGTAAGGGGCTGCAATGGGGCAGGGCTGAGACCAGGGCCTGGGGCTGGTTGAGTCTGGAGGCAGAGAATAAGAGAGGAAGGTGACCCTGGAGAGGAGGGCTGGGCAGGTTAGACTGGTGGGACAATGGTGGGTGAATGCTGTTCTGGAGCAGGGGCTCAGCTGGGTGGGTCCTGCCTGGGTATGGGCAGAGCAGCACAGGCTGTGAACTAGGAGGATTCAGTAGACCTTCCCTTGGGCCTCTGCCCCAGAATGCTAAAGGGAGAGCAACCTAGGTTTTTCCCATTCTTGGGTCTTGAGTTAATCTCTCTGCTCCTCTGAGCACTTTTCCTGCCGGAGGGCTGGTGTGGAGATAAGAGTCTCAGCTCTAGTAAACACTGGCTGAGCCAGGATCAGCTGAGTGCCAGGCTCTGTGCTCTGTGCTTCAGAGGCTGGGACACAGGAGGGAAGAGATCTGTTCAAGAGGCCTTTGAGAGTCAGATGAATCTTGGATAGAATTTGTGGTTTGGCATCTTACAGCCATTAGACTCCAGTTGAGCTAGGTGAACTTGGAACCTCTGTTTCCCCATCTTGAAAATAACACTATCCACTCATACAATGGTTGTGAAGTGTAGTGAACTAATGGCGAAGCACTGGGTTCTCTATCTAGCACATAAATGCTCAAAATAGAAAAGCTATCATTACAAAAAGTGGTTCTTGCCCTCTAGTTTGGGAGATGAGAACTTTTGATGAGATCAGAGACCCTGATGGTCATCCAGGAGTCCACTGATAGCTTGGGTGTCTGCGTATACTCAGAGGCAGTATAGGAAGAAATGCCAAGTGCCACTGAGCTTTGCACAATCCCGTAAATTACAGGAACTTATAACAGGGAGTCAAGTTGGGGCCTTGGCAAGTTCAGAAAGATTTATGGAGCTGGTGTGCCTGGAAGAATGGGCAGAATTTAAGAATCCAGAGAGCAGAGGGAATTCCACTGGGATGGAAATAACATTAGTGAATCAAGGGCACAGATTCACAAGTGGGGGTGGGGGAGCTTGGAGAAGAGAAAGTGGAAGGTTCCTGTGGGAAAGTTCTGGAGCTACACTTAGAGAGGTAGGTGGGGGCTGGGGGGAGTAGGAAGTGAAGTGGCATAATCCAGGGAGCTCTAGAGTCCAGGGCATGTGGCAGGTTGAGTGGGCAGGGGCAGGTAAAAGCAGTGCTTTTGGAAGCTTTCTGCAAGGTTTTCCCAGCAGAGATGTGTATTGCAGGTAGACAGGTCAGTGCTGTGTGTGAGTTCACTCCTGGGCAATAGTAACATTAGCTGCAATGAAAAATAAGATCAAGGCCTGAGAGCTGACACAGAGGAAGAGCCTCCAGGATGCAGCAACTGATAAGCAGTTCAAAGGGGAGGGGAAGAGTGGAAAAGAGAAGCCAGGGAGGTTTGGAGGCTGGAGGTGTCGGGGAATGACTGTTGCTGACAAAATAGAGAAGTCCAGAAGGGGAAATGCTTGGATGGGAAGAGGAGGGGTCCAGCTGTCAACATGTTGAGCAATGGGTTCCAAGAGGACTTTGTTTCAGCTGGACCTGTCATTCAGTTAGAAATGTGGGGCTGGGTTTCAGAAAAGGCCTGAACTGCAGGCATCTGGCTTGGGAGTAGTATGGGGGGAGTCCCAAAGGAGAAGCTGGGGATACATGGGGATGGGGGGCAGTGGGAAGGCCAGGAAAGTGTGTGGGAGAGAACCAGGCAGGTCCTAGAGACGAGTGTGATGTCAGCTCTTCAGTGTGTGTATGTAGGGGGGTTGGGGGGGGGATGAAGGTGAGGGGCTCAAATAAGGCCAGAGATTGGACTGTCAGGAAATCATAAATGGCTTTGGCATGGCTGGTCTGTACCCTGTGGTGGGGACAGAATGTAAGGAGTGGAGCAGAGTGGGTAGAGAGAAATAGGACTTAAGGTGTAGCAGGGAGGAGGAGGACTGTGTGAGTATGAGAGTGTGTGTGAAAGTGTGTGTATGTGTGAATGGGATGTGTGAGTGGTGTATGTGTAAGTATGTTTGTATGATTGTGTGAATATGAGTGCAATGTGTGTGTATGCCAGAGTATGTGATTGTGATTGTGTGTGTGAGAGAGAGATAGTGAGTGTGTGTGTGAGTGTGATGTGTGGTGTGTGTGATTTTCCGAGTCTGGGGAGCATGCACAGGAGGAAGCAGCCTGGAGGAGGAAGAATGGGGCATGAGGCTCCCCTGAGCCCTGGGGAGAGCATGGGGACACCCCCGCCCCCCACCTCCAGGGGCATGCAGAGAGCAAGGGCAGGACCACAGCAGTGTTTGCGGTAGAGAGGAAAGATGGCAAGGAGCGAACTGGCTCATGGTCAAGGTGAGGTCATGGGCACTGGGGAGGAATGAGAGTTTGGGGCGTAGGAGATGAGGTTTGGAACAGCTGCTTGGGGAGGGTGCTGCAGCGTCCTGAGCTCACTGCAGTGCTCAGTGAGCGCCCCACCTACTTTCTGCAGCATGGAGGCAGAAATAGGAAGTGGGCATTGGCCTGACCGCAGGTTGGAGATTGGGCCAGATAGCTGTGGGTGGCAGGAGGGACAGCAGGAGCCTTGCAAGAATGATGGCCATGGGCTCAGCTAGGGATTTGGTGGACAAGGCCCAGGGGTGGGCTTGGGGCTAGGGAAATGAAAGCCTTTCTGAGTGGATTCTCTTGGAGGTATGAATAGTGAGGAGGACAGGCAGATGATGGTTGGCCAGGGACTCAGAGGTAAATCTTAGGTCCAGGGTATGCTGGAGTGGAAGGTGACTGAGGTAGAAGGACATTGAGCAGCCAGAAGTCTGACAGTGAATACTGAAGCAGTGGCACTGACACTGGCCTGTAGAAGGAACAGCAGCTGGATAGAATGTACCCATGGGTCAGTGATACAGGTGAAGATTTCATGCTTCCAAAAAGGGACCAGGCATTTGAAATGGCACCAGAGAGCAAGGGCTGGCTGAGCCCCTTTACTCTGTCCCCAAGATGCTATCAGGGGAAGACTGGAGGAGGAACAAGGTGATTACAGGAACATATGTTGGTTTAGGGTAGAAGATGGCAAATCTTAAGGGAAAGTGGCAGCTGGAGGGCAAGGGAGACTCCTGTGGATGTCTGGATGCAGATAGGGCTATTGGTGGGGTAGAGCTCGGAGGAGGTAGCAGGGAGGCTTGGGAGGTTCCAGGTGTTATGGGAATGAAGGTGAGGGAGCTGCACACCTGTATGGACTCTGCAGTCATAGAGGAGAGCCCTCAACATTCCTGTGGGGATGTCTCAAGGACATTCTGGGGCAGGTCCGACGACCCCTCAGAGTTCTCAGGGTCAATACCCTGGCTCTAACTTCTACCCCTCCCCTGCCTTCTTCACACTCAGGGTCCCCTTTGTGGGAGGGGTGGGCTGGCCGAGGGAGATTGGGCTGGGGACCAGGCCCCTGCAGACAGCTCCAGGGGTTTAACCTATGACTCCCACCTGTGTTGTGTCCTCATGCTGACAGGGGCTGCTCGGCAGCACATGGGACGGGTAGGTGTGTGTGCTGCGTGTGTGCGCCCCACTGTGTGCCTCTCTTCTGTGGGGGCCATGTCTGAGCATGCTTTGTGAAAGTGATGCGTGGCCCTGGCGTGTCCGGTGCTTTAGTGAACTGGGCTGCTGTGTACGTGGCCTTCGTCTGCCCAGTTGCTCTGGCCTGTCTGTGACTGCTGGGGATGGGAGCTGGGCAAAGCTGGTGGAAATGTCTCACTGAGCGCAATTCGAGCTCAGGTCATCCCCTTCCCTTCATTATTTGTGCGGTGCTAGGGTCGGGCAGGGAGGGAGAAGGAGCTTTAACGGGCAAACCTAAGTGTCTGGGAGCCGAGTCCTTCACTGGAAGATGTGGAGGTAAGAGGGCCTGGGAGGGTTTATGGAAGGAGTGACCCTCGAGTGTAAAGACAGTGTTGGGGTTTCAGGTGCGTTCCCCTGGGGCGCCAGGACCCCTGACTCTGAAGGAGGTGGAGGAGCTGGAACAGCTGACCCAGCAGCTGATGCAGGACATGGAGCATCCTCAGAGGCAGAACGTGGCTGCCAGTGGTGAGCCCACTCCCCGCAGGGACACCTTATACTATGGGGGTCAGGCTGGTTGCACCCTCCACTCCGAGCAGCGGATACCGCAGATACCTCAGACGCTTCCATCCTTTTCATTTATTGCTGTCTTCTCTGCCTTCCCAGAGTTCTGTGGCCAGTGTCGCCAGCCCCTGGCCCGGGCACAGCCTGCCGTTCGCGCGCTGGGGCAGCTGTTCCACATCGCCTGCTTCACCTGCCGACAGTGCTCACAGCAGCTCCAGGGGCAGCAGTTCTACAGCCTGGAAGGGGCACCCTACTGTGAGGGCTGCTACACTGTGAGTGGGGCTGGGTGGGGCTGGGCAGGGGCTGTGGAAGCTGGCTAGGTGGGCCTGGTTCCCCACCAACCAAGCTTGTCTTCTTGCCTCCTCAGGACACTCTGGAGAAGTGCAATACTTGTGGGCAGCCCATCACTGACCGCATGTTGAGAGCCACTGGCAAGGCCTACCACCCGCAGTGCTTCACCTGTGTGGTCTGCGCCTGTGCCCTGGAGGGCACTTCCTTCATTGTGGACCAGGCCAACCGGCCCCACTGCGTCCCTGATTACCACAAGTGAGAACCCACCTTCTGGGATATTCTCTGGTTTCCGTGCTTGGTCTGGTAGCAGGCTGCCACCCTGGCCCCAGGGGACACCCAAACCTCAGGCTTTCTGTAGATAGCGGGGACCAGTCTTATTTGGCTGTCCAATGGCCTTAGGCCTGGGTAGCTGGTTCCATTGCTGGCTGGTCCCACCCTAGCCTTTGCCTTTCCATGGTTATTGTGGATATGTGTCTGGGGTCTAGTGAAGTGTGCTAGAGTGACTTCTTTGCACACCCAGGCTGGATTCTAAAAGTTCTTTTGGATATCAACTGTTTGGAACACTGGTTTCTCCCCAGGGACAGTGATTACGAGATGGCTATTTTGTGAGGCTTGCAGCAAAATCTCATAATGTGGCTAATGGGCTGTGGGAAACTGTGGAATCTGACCACCAGCTGTGACAGGGTTTGGGGTGTGCACTTTCAGGATTCCATGTGGGGGGGACCTGGACATCACATCCCATCTGAGGATGGAGAGTCAAAGGCTGGGATCTCAGGATGGGAGGGGGGTGGCTTGGGGCATGCTTTCTGCAGGAGCTGCAGTATAGATGGTGGAGTAAGCATCCAGTGGGCGAGAACCCAAGGACAAAGGGATGGAGGGTATCATCAGGGAGACAGGCAATTCCCCTTGATGAGGGTTGTAATGGTGGCTTCGTCTTAGGCCTTGCTGTTGAGTTTCCTCACCTGTAGGTGTGGGTGAAGAAGTCTGCCGCATTGGTGCACAACCTTTGTGTCCTTTGCCAGCACTCTGTTGGGAGGGTGGAGATGCCCAAGCTGACCCTGTTGGACCCCTTTGTACCCCTCCCAGGCAGTATGCCCCGAGGTGCTCTGTCTGTGCCGAGCCCATCATGCCCGAGCCTGGCCGTGATGAGACCGTGAGAGTGGTTGCTCTGGACAAGAACTTCCACATGAAGTGTTACAAGTGTGAGGTCAGCTGTCCCTTGGGGCTCCTTGGGCTGGCCCTGCTTCCTAACCAGGTGGTAGCAAGTGCCAGCCTGCAGGAAGAAAACCAGGCTGTGATTTTGAGGGTGGTCATGACCACCCTGCCCAATTGCTTCCTGTCACTTCAGCAAAGGGGCTGTCGGGTTTTCATGAGGTCATTTTGACTCATGGATAAAACAAGGGCAGTGGGAATGGCATTATGTTTTATTGTAGCAGGGGTTGGGGAATTGGGTTAGAGAGAAAGAAAGGGGATGGGGCAAGATAGAAGTCCCAAAGACTTTTTATGGGGTAGTGGTGGGCAGGGGAGTGAACACCTTGGAAGCAGCTCTACCCACTGCTGGCTGCTGGTCATGTTGCAGGAGAGGCCTGCTGAGACTGGGTTAGGGACAGGGAGGTGGGTGTGGCCGGGAAGACACCAGCTCTGAGCCATGAAGCATCTGGCCTTCCTAATTCCAAGATGGAGCCACATGGGGCAGGGGCTTTCCTGGCCAGTACGTCTCTCATCCTTCCTTTTCCCCAGGACTGTGGGAAGCCCCTGTCAATCGAAGCTGATGACAATGGCTGTTTCCCCCTGGATGGCCATGTGCTTTGTCGGAAGTGCCACACTGCCAGAGCCCAGACCTGAGTGAGGACCACCGGCATTGAGACAAACCACCTCTATTTTCTACCCTT
The DNA here is from genome assembly GCA_963573935.1 of Arctocebus calabarensis. NCBI lineage: Eukaryota > Metazoa > Chordata > Mammalia > Primates > Lorisidae > Arctocebus > Arctocebus calabarensis. Next base: position 23,590 of record CAUYON010164006.1, on the reverse strand, counting down.
CAATTTCAAACCCCTCCCCAGGACCCCAGGATGCCTAAGGATGCAGAGTCCCCACCCTGGGGTCTAAAGCCCTGGCTCTAGTCCTCGCCTTCCCTGCAGGGATGGCCCACCATCCTCTAGGTGTCCCACCTGAGGGGACACCAGGTTTAGTGCTGCTGCTTTCACTGCTGCGCCCACGCCCCTGGCCAGCCCTGAGCAGCCTCTGTACTCTGCTTGCTAAGGGCCGGAGATGCCCTGACCCACTGGGAGCCTGGGCCAGCCAGCCTGGACACGCCTGCCCTCCCGTGCTGCCAGGTTGTGGCTACATCTACAAATAAAAATCCTTTTTTCCAGAATGTATAGTAGTGACTCTTTTTTGCAGTGTCTACAGCCCTCCTGGGTGGAATGGATATACTAGTGGGATAAAAAGATCAGAGTAAGGGTGAAAACTCAGTTCCTGTTTATTTACAAAAATATATCTGTGTATGTATGTATATATATTAACCCTTTGCCACCTCCCTCCCATTATTGCCTCTTTACTTTTATCCCACCCACATAGAGGCTTCTGGGGCCCATTGCAGGGGCCTCCTGGAGGTAGGCAGCACCAGTAGCCTACTAAAAGGTTGAGGGATGAGGCATAGTGATTGACCACGGGTGACCGTGGCCTGTCCTTGCTCCCTGAGGAGGGCTGGTGGACAGGGTATTGTCCTCTGTAGCTGCTCAGTCCTTAAATCCCTGAATACTGCAAAGAATGCGTTTCTGGTGCCCAGGCAGTGTGATTCCCATCTGTGTCAGGTCCCTGTGGACAAGGAAGGAGGCTGTGAGTCCAGAGACTCCCCACCAGCGGCCCTCCCTTGCCCAGCCTCTCCTGCATCCTCACTCAGCCGTCAGCTCCAGCACACACTCCATGGTGTCCAGCCCGGCTGAGCGGAAGTGCAGGATGTAGCGCTTCATGCGGATGGACTCCAGCCATTCAGATACACTTCGATACGGGATCCCATCTGAACCACTCAGGCTGGGCAGGCGGAGGGTCACCCTGAGGAATAGGGGCTACGTCAGTCCCCCAGGTGTGGGGGCTGACCGGCCACAGCCTCCAAGCAACTACAGCTGGCACTCACGTTGGGTGTCTGGGCACAGACATCACCCATACTTTGTGGATTAGCTGGACCATTGTCTCTGAGTGGAGTGCTCACAGCAGGGGGCTGGTTGACAGTCAAGTGACAGGCCTGGGAGTCCCCAGCACAAGTGGGCCCCATCTCCTACTGGAGTGGCTGATTTGGGGGCCTGGCTAAATGATGAGAGGACGCCAATGATGTTGGGGGGAGTGGCAGGCAGGGGAGTAGAGGCCAGGCAGTGGGGTGTCGCCCTGCCTTCTCCAGAGCTGAAGTTCTGGAGCAGCCTCCACTGCCACCTTTGACCTCAGCTATTACTCTCACACTCAGACACCCACAACACAATGATTGTTCCTGTGCTAGGCCAGCCAGAGCCAAAAACCATTAGCAAAGTAAATCTGCTGGGGGAAAAAATATCCAACATTCCAGAAAGATTAGCACACACAGTCTCCAGTGCACGAGGGAGTTGTGCTCCAAAAGATAGTTTCAAAGGTTGGAACATGGAGCACATTTTCTCCCCAAAACAAGGTTATATATGGTGGTTGGATACAGAGGCCACTAGCCAGCTGGTCACCTGACAAAACACTTGAAGTACAGCCTTTCCCATCTTCCTCCTTGCTCCTCCACCAGTTCATTCTCTATGTTTTGGCCATGTTTTTGGTAAAATGCCATTCAGACCATGTTACTCTCATGGACCATTTAAAAGTAAAATGTTTGTCTACACTTAGGATGAAATTTAAACTCTACAGGGCTGGTTCTCTTTGTGCTGACTGCAGCCTGCCAGTTCTCAGCTCATCCCAGGCTGGCCATGTGATCAGGGAGTCTTTCCAGACCCCACAAAATTGTCCCTGCCTCCCCTAACCTGCTACCCTAACCTGGCTGCCCAAGCTCTCTGGAGCAGGCACCAGGTCTTAAGTGTGGCTTTTCTCCAATGTCCTTTAAATAGTTTGCACCAGCAGTTTCCCCAAAACTTGTTGAATGAATGTTTTCCCATTTCTATGGGGAAGAATATGCACACCTAAGTCCCAGACTGGGGACACAGCACAATGCAGTGGGATTGGCACAGATGGGTCCAGAACGGTCCCAGGTTAGGCAGCCTGAAAAAGGAAAGGATGCAAACCCCAGCTCAGGTGCAGTTAGGGAATCTGGGCCTAGCTAGAATCAACATTCCACAAATGTGACTAATCTGGAGCTGACCTCTTGGACTGTCCCCAAGTTGTGGACTGTAGTCCTGCCTCATGTGCTGGACTCTGTCCAGAGCTCCCTGGACCCACTCCTTGGTGGATGTGGCTGAATGCCATTTCCATTCTTCCAGATCTGCTCTGAATTCCCCAGGCCTTCCCCAGCATGATTACCTGGGGTCAAAGTTGGCAACGGTCCGCAGGGAGTGGGGGTTGGCAAGCAATTGCTCCAGATGTGCCTGCAGCTTATGGAAGGGGGGCCGCCGGGTGCGGTCATATGCCCAGCAGTTCTTCATGAGTTCATATAGGGGAGCAGGGCAGTCCACGGGAGGGGGCAGTCGGTACCCGTCCTCAATGCTCTTCATGACCTGCAGAGGGGCAGGGAGGATGCCCATGAGAAACCCAGGTTCACAGATCACTGCATAGAGCCTCTAAGCAACGCTGCCAAGGAGGGGAAGAGTAGAGGGGACATGAGGTGAAGGGACCAGAGAAGGATATAGAAAAACTGAGCCATGAAGAAGTTAAGATTTTGCAGGAAAGACCAAGGGAGGACTTTGGAAGATGTGAGGTGTGAGTTGAGATGACACAGAGCAGAATATTCTGGACTCACCTCCTGATTGCTCATCTCCCCATAGGGCTTGTCTCCAAAGCTCAGCACCTCCCACATCACAATCCCAAAGCTCCACACATCGCTAGCTGTGGTGAAGATCCGATGGGCAATGGCTTCAGGTGCTGTCCAGCGGATGGGGATCTTTCCTCCCTAAGAAGGGAAATGGGACAGGGATAGAAGGTGATGGTGCTCGCATAAGCATAGTCCATGTGCTTGTACACGTGACTATGCCTGGCATGTAACAGTATGTGCAACTGTGTGTGCCATGTGTGCAGGGCTCTAACCTGGGTTTCGTAGGTGCCATCAAAGTTGTCCAAGAGACGGGTCAGGCCAAAGTCAGACACCTTGCAGCACAGGTTCTGACTCACCAAGATGTTCCTGGCAGCCAGGTCCCGGTGGACATAATTGTGGTCACTGAGGTAGTTCATGCCTGATGCTATGCCCTGCAGCATGGCCACCAGCTGCCCAGGAACCAGCTGGTCTTCCCGTTCCTGCAGCAGGGTGAGTGGGTGAGTCAGAGGATAGGCAGGGCCTTTCCCCCAGTGCCTGGGGCCATATGGCGTCCCATCCCCTTTATCCTTCTCACCCTGAGGAAAGCGTCCAGGGCTCCATTCTCCATAAAATCTGTGATAATCATGATGGGCTTCCCTGGGACACAGAGCATCTGTCATCAAACCCAGGCCAGACTTCCCACCTGGGCAGCCCACTCTCCCTTCACATCAGCAGTTTTGCCCCCTCCTTCCTACTCTGTGCCCCTGAGCTCAGAGGGAACACTTCTCATACTTTTTGTGACAACCCCTTCCAGGTGCAGAATGTGTGGGTGGTTGAACTGGCCCATGATAGTTGCCTCTCGAAGGAAATTCCACCAGTGGCCATCTGGGGATGTGTCTTTCAAGGTCTTAATGGCCACAGTCTTGCAGTCTTGGCTGGGGAGCCTCAGGGTCCCTTGATACACTTCCCCAAACTCGCCTGGGTGAAAAGAAAATAGGGGCATGGTCCAATTCCCTGAGAGGCTCCACTGGGGGACAGGCAGAGGCCTCTCTAGGCCCCTTTTCCTCTCTGCAGAATCAATAGCATGGACAGAGGGTAGAACCAAAGTGAACCTGTTCACCTGTCTTCCTGTGTTAACACAGTTCCTGGCTTGCAGCAGGTGCTCAGTAAATGCCAGATGAGGGAGCCCTGTGAGCAGGACTGGGATGAAGGGCAGGCTGGTCCAGGGCTAGAGCCCATGTGACAGAGGAGGCTGACCACTGCCACCTCTCTTTTGTGAGCTCCTCTCCTCATGGCTCAGTCATCTTGGCAAGGATACTGCCATGTTTTATTCTCTGCTCAGATCCATTTCCTACAGAGACTCAGGGGATCAAGGCAGCCCAAGGACACTGAGACCCTGATGGCTGAAATGCCAGGCTGGAGAAGCTCTTAATTGTTCCCACATTTGGGAACCACCAGAGGGAGATCAGCCTTGGCCTTGGTCCAGCAGTACCTCTGTGGACACAGTTGGTGTGTTCAGCACTCTTTATCAGAAACTCTGAGACTATAGTGACTATAGAAGCAAGTGTATAGAGACAGGGGCTGCAGGGCAACTGAGGAGGGATTTCTAACGTGAATACATAAGTTCTAAGAGGACACAGGGCTAAGTAGGGAGTAAACTCATCTGGAAACTCTTGGGCCAGAGGAGAGGCCCCTGAGCTCCTGAAGGAAGCAGGCCCTGCTGGTGGCTCTGTACTGCCACACAGAGGGTCGGCTCCTGTGCACAGCAGGGCTCACCTTCCCCTATGACAGTGTCCACCATCAGCCAGGCTGGGTCGAGCTCCTGGGTGAACTCCAGTGCTCCCTGGGCAGGGTCCTCATATGCCTGCAGGTCCACGTAGGGCTTCAGCCACAGCTTGTCCTCTATGGAGAAGAGGGGGGTTAGCCACAGAAGTGCCAGGAGTGCTGGAGGAGTGGTGAGGAGGAGGGGCCAGCAGCACACCCTTCTCTTCCCCACACTTCCCTGTTCCCCAGTGACTTGTGTGGGCTGAAGTGGAGAAAGTCTCTGTCCTTGGCAGCTAAGCCTCTCTTCTCCCAGTCTATGTTCCAAGGTCCTCTGTCCTCACTCCCCAAGGTTAGGGCAGTGGGCCAGAACCCACACCAGAAGGAAAAACCCAAAGGGCAGATCCACTCCACTCCTCTCATTTCTTCCAACCCATCCCCATCCACCCATCAGTCATACCTCATTCACATTCCCACACATTACTTGGATGGATCACTACTCTCCTTCTGTGGGACACCTAACGAGGTGACAAGCAGGAAGCCCACATGCCTTGGAGGACTTCAGTCCTCCTCCTACTCTGCCTTGGGGATGGGGAAGGCTGCCCAGAGCCCAGAGTGATGGAACAGAAGCACCAACAGCTAAGAGATAATTGCATCAGAGCCACTGGGGGCTATTAGCACAAAGTTAATTAACCAAAGTTAATCAGGTAGCAAAACACAAGAGCCTTAGGGACAGTAAGCCCTATTTGTGCCCCTAGAGTTGGCGTAGCAAATGTGGGTCCCATTGTTTCCTTCCCAGTGGCACCTCCAGCATATTTTTTCCTCTCTCTCTCACACATGCACACACACAAGTGCTCATGGCTCACCTCTATCCATGTCAGCACGATCACGCTGCCTCTGATGCTGCTGCCGTTGTGCTCTCCTGCAGGGGTTGGGGACAAACTTCTTTAGGGTTTCAGGACCACAGCAGGGACCACTAGGCTCCAGCTGAGTTTTCCCCAGAAACCAGGGGGGCTGGGAATGCAGGATGAATTTTGGCACCAGTGGGTGGCAAGGTCATTGGGGCTACAGTCAGGGGCTCTAGACAAGGCAAAGGGACCCAAGGTGGCAGGGGCAGAGCCAGCACCTCGAACGAAAGACCAGGATCCCGAGCAGCAGAGCTACCCCAAGCAACAGCCCAAAGATGATGGCCACGATCTCTCCTCCTGTTAGGCCCCTGGAAACTGAAGACACATGGGGTGAGGAAGTCTGGGGGGACCATAGCCCACAGGGGTGGGGGTACAGACAGGGCCCCAGGCACATGTCCATCCCCTACGCCAGGGTTCAGGTGTGTGTGTGCACGTGTGTAGAGAAAGGGGGAAGGCTCAGTGAGTAGGACAACAGGTGCATGTATACTTGGGGCAGAACATGAGCTATCCCACCTAGTGGACTGGTCCGAAACTCATGGTCAGGGGAGAAAGGGCCAGGGCCCAGGGGTGTCAGCATTCGCACTCTGATAATGTACGTGGTATCTGGTTGCAGTTCTGTCAGCAAAACCCTGGGTTCCAGAACCATCTCATGCCTTTCTTCATCCTGTAGGTGCAACTAGCGTTAATTGGGCTCTGCTGAGCCAGGTGCGGTTGGACATGACAGATGCTTGTGGGAGCAGAATGGTGAGGACAGGGTCCTCCATAGACTTTTTCCTGAGAAAGACACAGTTTACTTTGGGTGGATTCCTCCCACCCGGCACCCCAGGCTGTGGGTGGAGTGTGCCCAGGCCCTGGCTGTGGAGACCTGACCTGGTTCAGCACATGCAGCTCGTAGCTCAGGTTACCCCCAGGACTACGCGGCCGGGACCCTGCCCAGGTCAGCTCCAGCTGCCTTGGTTCTTTCTTCACCAGCCTCAGAGACAAGCCTGACAGTGACTCTGGGGATCCAGAAAGATAAAGTCAGATTTGGAAGGCAACAGGGAAAATATAAGTAGCTCTCCAATTGCTTCCTGGCCATTGTTGTGTCCCTATGGCCCTAGGCCGGTTTCTCCTGCTCCTCTAGGCACACCTGGGTCCCTCACCTGCATGCCCCATGCTGATGCTGAGGGAAGCACTGGCACTGCTGGAGCCACCCAGCCCCGACACTCCATTCATGGCCTCGATCTTGAAGGTGTAGTTGGCATAGGGTTCCAGGCCTTCGACTCGCACAGCAGGTGCGGTGAGTCCCCTGTCCCCTGGAAGGAAGTGCACACCCCTGCCACAGGGCTGGCAGGGCCCCCCATCCTGGGCAAGGCCCTGACACTGGGAACACAACACACTGTATCTGACATCTTGGCGTCCTCCCACATCTGCTGGCGGCCCCCAACTCAATAAGAGCTGAGTCCCTGAGGCAGAGAAGCTCAAGTTTTGAGGCTCTGAGGGTGGACCTGCAGGAGAGAACAAGCCATCAGTAGGAGCCAGCCTTGTTGTCATTCAGGCCACAGACCCTGCCTCCAACTACCACCCAGCTCTTCATGGGGACATTTGGTTCCCAGTGAGGAGAAAGTCCCTTGAATATATCTCTGCATTTTTCTAGAGAGCACGGGGGACAGGGCAGGGGCTGGAAGTCTTCGACACCCCTACCATCTGTAGGATCTGATAAGCTCTGGCAAATTCTGACCCTGATAAGGGATCAGCAAAGGACTTTCACCTCCTGCCAGGTGGCCAGGCTCCACCCCCTGGACTCACGTGTGCATGCTACCTGGGGTCCCTCCCCAGGAGCTCTGTAATGCCCACTCTCACAGATGCAGATGACGGCACTCTCAGACTCAGTGGTGCTGTGTTGGGGGCACTTGAGACAATGGGGTGAGTCCATGTCAGTCCGGTAGGAACCGCTGGGGCAGGCTGGAGAGCGAACGCAGCAGAGCCGTGGCTTTGTAACGTTTTCACACGCAGAAGCACCACCACCTTCACCCCAATCCCTTGTGCTGAAAACACCTCCACATGCTCTGGGACACTTGGGTTAAAAATAGCTGAGAGGGAGCAATTGCCTCTTTTTCTGCCATGACACCCAGGACACCCACCCAAATGTACCCCAGGGTTCTTTACACCTCTGTCCTTACCAATACAGCCCTTGCCGTCACTGCTTTCTTCATAGCCAGACTCGCATTGGCACCGTCCCACTGGCACCAGCCACTCCCCATCAGGGCTGCAGTGCATGCGGGGTGCACCCGAGGGTCCAGGGCTGGTCAGTGCGTGTGGCAAGCAGGTTCCTGCCACTTCCACCAACCCTGCAGGTCCAGGGAGAGTGTCAGGGAAATGGGCTAAGCTATGCAGGGCTTCAGGGCAGCGCTGGTAGAAGACCCGGACAGACACCAGGGCCACACAGGCACCTGGGTTGTGGAAAGCGAGGTAGAGGCCACGGCGGGTCAGGTGGCCCAGGGAGCAGCGCTCCACGTTCAGCTTCATGGATCCGGAGGCAAGGTCTCGAATGGTGAAGCTCTGATCTGCAGCCACCGTGGTGACCTGGGAAGAGGGTGGGGGCAAGAGGGGAACACTGGCAACTGCTTCTTCCCCATGCCTCAGAAATGATTCTCTGGGTTTGCTTAATGTTCTACAATCTGCACAACCATGAATGAAGAGCTAAGTGTGCTACGCGCACGGTGCTATTTAGCCCACATGGCTTGTCATCCCGACTGAACAGATGAGGAAACTAAAGCTAAGAAAGTTCCATGGTAGGGCCAGGACTGGGATTGAGGCAGAAGACTCTACCGTCCATAAAAGTTTCCACCGCTCAGAGGTGTTCCCGCTCTAGTGCCAATGAGGTGATCAGTTACAGAGTGTGTCATAATTAATTTACCACTAATAAACTTTACAACATTTTCTCTTTTGAAAGAAATGAGAGCATATCCTATCATAAAATGCTCCTCACTCTTTTGCATGCCAGTATGCTCTCCTGAGTAGGAAGGAGGGATGGTACGAGAGAGCGTAGCCTGCGGGGAATTGTCTGACCATACATTCCAGGCTGTGCCACACATCATCACGGGATAGATCTCAACACCTCTGCACAACATGTCTCTTTTCCTCCATGCATCCTGTTATCTCAATGGGTACTTCTAAAACACTCTAAAATAGGTAAGGCTGGTCCTATTATTGTCACTATTTTATGACAAGGAAACAAAAGTTTGAAGTTAAATGATACCCTCAGAGTCAGGGCACAGCAGAAATGGTCCTCAAAGCAGCCCTTCCTGTTCCTGAGGCCACATTCTTTTTCTGATCCTACACCTCCTCTCTTTTTCCTTGGTTGACTGGGGTCATGTTAAGGAGCTAGGCAGGGATGAGCATCAGGATTGAGATAGCCTGGAGGGGCAGTAGCACCTTCTGGAACAAGGGCCTTCGGAGCTGAATGCCTACATCCTGGTCACTCTCCATGTACAGAAGGTTGAAGGTCTCCTTGCAGCCAAGAGGCCCAGCTCCCCCAGGGAAGCTCTTGCAGTCCCGCACTGTAAACTGTAGCTCCACATGGACACGAGATGCCTCCTCCCCCCGGTAGATCCAGTTGGAGCGAAGCCAGTGGTCAGTGTCTCCGCCTTCTTGTACCGGGCAGTCCTGGTACATGTACAGGGCCGTCCCATTCAGCATCTGTTGCACCTCACTCCACTGTGAAAAGAGAATCAGAATCAGAATCAGGTATCAGATCATCACCTGCACCTTAAGCCTTCATTTTTCAGAGCTGATGGAGAGGAAGGTGGTGCCAGAGACCCCAGTTCTTGCTACTTTTCCTGCTCTCCCCCACCCCTCCACTCCAGCATAGCAGGTTAAATGTCTAGGGTCAATAATTTATTTGGATATAGGATAGGAAATACATTAGCCCCTTAACATCTTTAGTCAGTCTGGGTCAACTATAAGAGCTCGATCACCAATTTTTAGTATTTCATCAGCAGAATTGTCAGGTATCCCCAAAGCAAAGCTCAGTCACAAATGCTCCTGCCAATTTGTCCAGAGAAGAGACTTATTATTAATATTAAGGTCCCTAAGCTTTTGAAGACTAAGAATGAGCATAGAACTATCCGTACAGGGAAATCTTGCCCTCTCCCACATTCTTTCCACTTACAGCCATTATCAAAATTAGCAATTGGCAAGAGTGGCTGGACTTCCAGACATCATCTAGCCTGCCCTCCTTAAATTCTTTTACATTGAAAAATGTTTAACTTTGTAATAATAATGGCTAATACAGTTCTTATTAGGGGCCCAATTCAAGCACTTTCCATGAGGAAATGGAGGCACAGTGAGGTTAAGTGAGTTTTTCAAGGCACCCAGCTAGGACAGCCAGACCTTTCAGGTGCCAGAGTTCACACTCTTAATCATTATGCCTCCCTGTGCTTATTGTAAAAAGTCAAAGAATAAAGATCCACATAGAATAAGAAGTTTAAGGGCGGCGCCTGTGGCTCAAAGGAGTAGGGCGCTGGCTCCATACACTGGAGGTGGTGGATTCAAACGTAGACCCAGCAAAAAACTGCAAAAAAAAAAAAAAAGAAAAAAAAAAAACAGAATAAGAAATTTAATCCCACCTCATCCTTCCACCCTCAGTCCAGAGGCAGCCATTCTAAATAATTTGGAGTAAAACTTTCCATGTCTCCACAGAGAAGGGTTTGAATGTTTCTATGTATTTTGCTTTTAACAAAAATGAGATCATACAAGTGTTAGTTTGATCATACAAAGTTAGTTACTTTCTATTTTCACAAATAATATGTCTTTGAAAGATCTCCACATGAATATATATAGATCTATCTAATTCTTTCTAGCAATTCATAAATAATATTCATAAATAATAATGGATATACCATTATTTATTTAATCATTCCTCTATTATTAGACATTTAGGTAGCTTCTAGTTTTTTTTTTTTTTAAAGAAAACATGTACATATTAATGTAAGTTTCTGTAGAATTGCCATATCAAAGGGTAGGCATACTGAAAATTTTATAAGATACCATTGAATTATCTCCCAAAAAGGCTTTATTAATTTATACTTTCACCATCGATGCAAGAGGGGTCTTTTTCTCAAAATCTCATCAAAACTGGATATCCTATAGATAAAACACAGCTTCTTACTATTTAAATATACATTTCTGTGAGGAAGATCATTTGCACTTTTAAGCTATTTGTGTTTTTATGTAACCACCTGTTAGTAACCTTTGTCTGATATCTTCTTTTGATTACTCATTTGGATGAGATTTTGTCCTCCTACACATTATAGATATTAATCATTTGCTTGAAATGTATATTTCAAATATTTCCTCCCTGTCTGCTATGCCACTTAAATTTGCTGCTGGTGTCTTTCATCAACATTGTATAAACAATTTTTTGTTTGTTTGTTTGTTTTATTTTTTGAGACAAAGTCTCACTTTGTCACCCTAAAGTGTTGTGACATCATAGCTCACAACCACCTCAAACTCCTGGGCTCAAGTGATTCTCTTGCATCAGCCTCCCAAGTAGCTGGGATTACAAGTGTCTGCCACAGTGGCTGGCTCTCTTTTTTAGAGACGGAGTCTCTCTCTTGCTCAGGCTGGTCTTGAACTCCTGAGCTGATGCAATCCACCTGTCTCAGCCTACTAGAATACTGGGATTATAGGTGTGAGTCATCATGCCTGGTTGTATAATCAATTTTACATAATAACATTTATAATTTTTCCATTTCTGATTTTTGGGATGTGTATTTTGCTTGGGTTAAGTTTTCGCATCTCAAGATTATAAAGATCTATATTTTCTTCAACATTTTTGTAGGTATGATTTTTAGGTTTAGATTTAGGTTTTTTAAAAAAAAATTATGAATATCCAGTTGTTAATTAATCGACTAGTAATACTTTCTACATTGTTTTGTAATTCCAGTGTTATCACATACTTAAATCTCATGGATGTGAGCTCATTTTTGGATTCTGTGTTGTGTTCAGTTGACCCATGCAATCTAGTTCTAAGCCAAATTTTATAGTTGATGCGCTAATATCTGCTGGTCGGACAAGTCTCCCATTTCATTCTTCTTTAAAATTTTTTTTCAATCATTCTTAAGTATTTTCTTTGACAAATAAATTTAAGAAAAAACTCTCAATTTCTATTAAATATTCCAGTGATATTTTGGTTGCAACTACATAATTTAATAGAAAAGAGACCCTTGGGAAGTTCCCTTTCTCTTTGATTTTTACTCCACTGTAATGCAGACTCTTACCCCTACTCTCAGCTTTGGGACAAAGGAAGAAAAAGCACCTTTAATTAAGAATTTGGGGTGAGGCAGAAATATATGTGGCTGTGAGGGATATTTTTATATGATGTTGGGCAGTTCAAAAATTGGGCAAGGGGTGACAGAAAGGCCAGGAAGCTGGATGAAAAAAGGCTGTGCTGAGGACGCCCAGAGGGAGGTCTGGGTGGGGCAGGTGGACAGGATGGTGGGTGGTTAATGTGCAGTTCATTAGCCAGATGGCTCCTGCCACAGCTGGAGCCAGGAGAAGCAGATGTTCCCAGCTGTAACTTGCCTCTCTCAGTTCCAGTAGTGACAGATTGGGGGGGGGGGGAAACCAGCTGCCCAGTGCCCAGGATCAGCAATAAGGATCCCTTCTCTTATCACTCAGGCATTGCTGGCTGCTACATGTGTGCATGGAGCCTGAACCAATATGTGTGTGTGGAGGGGGGAAAGGGGAGGCTGTTTTGAGAAGATGGGGAAGAGAGGCTACCAGGAAGATGGAGGGAGTGTGTGACTGCTGGCTGCCTTCTTCTCCTAGTTTGCAACAGTATTTTGCCTATGCTGAGAAAAGGGCCTCGCTTCTACTCCAGCCCAATTAGGTAAGAGTTATTTGGGTAGAGGTGGCAGGGGTGCCAGGAAGGCCCGTAGGAGCCAGCAGATGGACCTGCAGCCATGGTTGTGGGGTGATTAGCTAGTTTATGAGATAAGGCACCTATTACGGCTGGCCTAATCCAGGATTTCCTAACAGCCCCTCCTGGAGGATATGGTTTAGTCTATTAACTCTAATTATAGGCTACTCTGTGGGAGAGCAGGGAATGGAGGAACCAGGACTCTAGAAGCCAGAGGGAAAGAATAAAGTAGAGGCCGGATTGAAGTCCTGAGTATTGGAGTAAAAAAGAAAACAGTAAGAGAAGGGGGTTCAGGACCAGGATCCTAGAGGCTCTAGCAACTGAGGAAGCCTTCTATGGTTCTGTGGCCAGCTCTGCTATGTAGCAGAAAGATCATCATGATATTGTAAGATTCGGTCAACAACTCCTAAAACCCTGGGAGTCTCCAAAATCATAGTATCTTTTTTTATGTGTAATCATCTGACTGAAGGCTGGGGGATCCAGAACCCAGGAGGGCTGGTTGCTAGGGGTACCAACCTTGAGATTGGAGGACTGGGAAGAAAGTGGGGATAAAGATTAAGCTGATCACCAATGGACAGTGATTTAATCAATCATGTTAGAAAAACGCAAAGGACAAGGTTCAGGGAGCTCTGGGAGCAACACATGAGGTGCCTGGAGGGCAGCACCTCTACCACACACCTTGTCTCCTACATCTCCACCATCTGGCTGTTCATTTGTACCCCTTGTAATGTCTTTTATAATAAACCGGTAAATTGAAGTAAATGTTTCCCCAAGTTCTGTGAGCTCTCTTAGTAAATTCATCAAACACGAGGAGGTCATGGAAACCCCAGTTTACATCCTATCAAACAGAAGTATAGGTGACAACTTACTATTTGCAGTTGGTATCTAAGATGGGGGATAATGTTGTGGGGCTGAGCCCTCAACCTGAGGTCATCTACAGACAGAGGCAGAGTTGAATAAAATTAGAGGTGTTCCCTGATGAATCAGTTGGAGAATTGATTGCTGAGGAGAAATCGCTACACACATTTTTATTATTTTTGAGACAGAGTCTCACTATGTCACCCTCAGTAGAGTGCTATGGTATCACGGCTCACAGCAACCTCAAACTCTCGGGCTTAAGTGATTCTCTTGCCTCAGCCTCTCAAGTAGCTGGGACTACAGGCGCCCACCATAATGCCTGGCTATTTTTGTTGTTGTTGTCATTGTTTAGCAGGTCTGGGCCAGTTCGAACCCGCCAGCCCTGGTGTATGTGGCCAGCGCCCTAACCACTGAGCTATGGGTACCAAGCCTCTACACAGATTTTGGTGACCAGAGGTCACAGAAGTGATTTGTGTTGTGAGAATATACTGGGTTTTCCAAAAGTCACTCCTAAAGTCGCCATACATAGGAAAACTGTAGCTAAATCTACCTTTATTTATAACATACTCATTACAAAATTTTACAGGATTTACAAAATATTCCCTATGTGATGGCCACCTCTTTGAAAAATTTTGTAATGAATATTTTGTAATTAAAGGTACATTTTGCTACAATTTCCCATTCTCCCTATGTATGGTGACTTTAGGGACACCCTGTAGTGGGGAAGGAACTTAGTTTGTTTTTTTCCTACATTACTAGGGGTGCTCTCTGGACTTCAAGTCTGAATATGCTCTCTGGGAGTCACCCCACAATCTACCTGTGTTCACGGGGTCTTAGCTACACTCAAGGAGGGAAGGGACTTGGAGCCAATTCTTACCTACACCTGCAAACAACTGAAATGGAACCTGTGTAGGGATGCAGACTGCCTAGGATGGTCTCAGGGCTCAGAGAGCTCCAGGGGAATAACTTTTAACTTTGGGGGCATCAAAGATCCTTTGGAGAATCTGATGAAAGCTTTGGCTTAGCTCTCTAGAAAAACTTTGCATACTTTGGGGTTCCCTGACTATCCATGCAATTCTATTGGGATGGATGGATCTCAGATTGAAATGAATTTCTGTTGTTTCTGTCCCTCTTCAAGCAACGTAGTGGCCTCAGCCTTTATCCACTTCCAGCATGGTGCATCCTCTCCCGGGTGGATGGGAGTTTCTAGGCGGCCCCTCATTGATATTCTTAATATTCACAGATATGCACTGGAGAACCCAGGCCATTGAAGTATTCAACCTGGGGTTTAGTCTGAAGTCTGGCACTGTCACCCCCCCTCCCAAAATCCCATTCAGAAGTCTGACTCAGCCTCCCCTCCCCCTCCCAGAGGAGATACTTCCAGTTTTTCCTGCTCTTTTCTCAGTTCCTCCACCCACCTCTCTGCTCCCTTTCACACTGGCCTTCAGCTTTGAGGCTTCCTTGCTTCTTCTCACTCCTGACACTTACCCCATCCTCCGGGGGATCCGGCAGCCAGCCCAACTCTCCCTGTGCGGTGCTTGTGTCCATCAGAGTGACTGAAGGTGGGAGAAAAGGAGTCTGTCACCTCTGGGAGAGGAGGTGCCCATGCAACCTGCATTCCTAATTCTGGGGGCCCAGCCTCAGGCCACACATCCTGTTCCTAACAGTGAGAATTCCTGAGGCTTAGTGGAAGAAAAGAGCCCAGGAATGAGGAGGGAAGGGTTCCAGGGCTTACAGTCTTCTTTCTGAGTGACAGGGAGGGAAGCAGAGTAGGACAAGGGGTGCTGGCTGTTTGACCCAGATCAAGACGGGAAGCAGGAGGAAAAGCAGCTCCATCAGACTTTCAGTGCGCCTGGGGCACCCACCGGCTGCAAGCCTCGACGGGCAGAGGGCAGGAGGAGCTCACCTCTGCAGTCATGAGTGGGTAGGGGTGCCCAGTGGGCCCTCGGAAGGGGAGCCTCAATCCCACGGTCAAAGGGCTGCTCAGGCCAGTGACTGGGGCTGTGGAAGGGGATACACGGCACAGAGCAGAGCCTGGGAATTGCGGGAGCGGTGCTAGAGGGGATGTGCAAGCTGTAGGCCAGTCCTAACTCTCCGCCAGCGGTAGGTTCCTGGCCCTGGCCTAGGTTGGCAGGAGACGACGGCCCACCTTCGACTTCTGAGGGCTCAGATCTCTGGGGTGGGCAGCCGAGTCTGGGGCTGCGTGGGAATGAAGGATCCCACCAAAGCTTTGGCGCGGGTGCAGACGCGGCTTCCTGGCAGTGGTCAGGAGCTCCCTCCCCACTCCGAGGCACAAACTGCTGGCCAGCAGGGATGGGGGTGACTGACCCGGGAGAGCAGCCATTTGGGGTTAAAGATCAAAGATGGGCCTGGCCAGTCCATAGCCTGCAGCCAGACAAAACGAGGGAGGAGCGGGAGAGGGGCGCGGGAAGGAGGGGCTCCTTAGGAAAGCCGGCTCGCGCAGGAGGTGCTGGCCGGGGTTGGAGAAAGCCGCGAGCGCGGGGGTCCTTACCTTCCATGGTGCGCGCCCCCGGAGGCAGCGGGGCGCAGAGCAGCAGCAGCCCGAGCCCCAGGGGCCAGCGCCGCTCCATGGCGCGGGGCCCGGACCTGGGACCGTGGCCCGGACTGCTGGGCCAGGTCGCGAGGGACTGGGTGGGCCGGGCGGGGGCGGGGGGCGGGGCCATGGCGGAAGGAGGAGTCCAGGTCTCACCTGGTTCACCTTCTTAAAGGGACAGCAGGGCAGGAAGGAAACTTGTTACACAGGTAATCAACTTCAAAATCCGGAGACGTCCTTACCCGACTGAGGCTGCGGGCGCCGCCTAGTGGGGATGAGACTAGGAATTTACCAACCCTGTCCCAATTCTGATCCTAAACCCAGCTGGGTCTTGATCCAACCTTTAACCTAATTAATTTTACCTCTGACTTGAACTACTCTCTTATTTTCCTCCTTTTCCCTTTCTGCAGGCCCTAGAACTGTAATAGACAACAGGAAAGGCAGGGGTAAGAGACACATCTTCACCCTGTAGTAGGGGAGGCTGAGGTGAACACAATGCAAGGTGGGGTATAACCCTAAGTGCCGCACCTGGGGAGGTTAGAGGACCAGCACGCCCAGCCAGCAGGGCACGTTAGGTGAGTCTTCAGGGAGAAGACCGTGTGACCTGGGTTTTCAGTGGTAGAGCTTGGGAAAGGCATGAGCAAGAGCCTGAAGACAGGGAGCCCCAAGGTGCGCTCAGGGAGTGGTGAATGGACCAGTTTGACTGCTGAGGCGTAGGATTTGTCTTGGGAGCCAAGGCAGAAAGGCAGGTGTGGGCCAGAGCAGGGAAGGTCTTGGTAAACATGTGAATGAGTTTGAGCCCTGCCGTGCCCTTACAAAGCAGACATGAAGAATGGGGGAAGGTTCTGAGTACAAGAGGCAGGGAAGGGCATTTTAACCCTATCTGGTGAAGATGAGCCACATCTCTTCCCACCTTCTGGAGACATTAACCTCCTATTTAACAAATGTTGTTTTTTATTAACCTTCTATTTAATAAATGTTGTTTTCGTTTCTATAATACTATGAATATATTAAGCTCTGAAAGTGACAAAGAAAAATACAATAACCTTATACAAATTATTCCTCCCAAGAGTCTTGGGGGCGTGACATAGATGAATGAAGAAGCACATAGATGAATAAAATGGTGGGCATGAGTGGACCCCAGCCAAGGTGCACACAGGGGCCATGCAGCTCAAAGGGAAGTGATGCATTTGCTGAAGGACAGGCCCAGAGCCTCTAGTTTTGACCCCTCCCTGCTCCATCCCATCTGGGTCAACAGTCCATAGTTTTCCAGTCATTTAAATTGTTGTGTGTTCAGGCCACTGTGAAGAAGAAATGGAGGTGGTGAATTGTAGAAAGTTAATGTTTCTCAGGGTGGCACCTGTGGCTCAGTGAGTAGGGCGCTGGCCCCATATACTAAGGGTGGCGGGTTCAAACCCAGCCCCGGCCAAACTGCAACAAAAAAATAGCCAGGCGTTGTGGCGGGTGCCTGTAGTCCCAGCTACTCGGGAGGCTGAGGCAAGAGAATTGCCTAAGCCCAGGATTTGGAGGTTTCTGTGAGCAGTGTAACGCCACAGCACTCTACCAAGGGCAATAAAGTGAGATTCTGTCTCTAAGAAAAAAAAAATGATTCTCAGGTTTTCCACTTTCCTATACATAGAAGTATAAAACAAATATGCCCCATAATATCTTGGCAGAGATTGTCTTTATTGGCCTAACCATGTATGCTGGTTAGAAAATTCATGTTGACCAGAAAGAAAAAAAATGGGAATGCACACCCCTCCCTTCAACCGTCTAATTTCTGTTCCCCAGAGTAACCACCATCAACTGTTTCTTCCCTCAGAATAAACATCATTAACTGTTTCTTGTGATTCTATTCAGTATTGTTTTCCCCTGTGTACCATGGTCATATAATTTTCCCTCCCTCTCTCCTTTTACCCTTCCACACACACATGCTTTTAAAATATGTGTACAGAAAGGGCCATGCTGTGTAAACTGTTCTGCACCAGAACCTCCTTTCTCATGTTTGAGACTCTGGGAAGGAGGAGGCAGCTCCTGCTGGCTCACTGGGGTCACAGTGGTGTGATTTCAGCAAGGAGGAATGGGCGAAGGGTACAAAGCCAGCAGAAGGGGGGAAATGGAGCAGGCTTTGGACAATTGCTGCTAGGAAATCAGCCAGACTGTGGTGAGGTAATGCATGTGCTTGGTGCTGTAGTTTGTTAAAGTTATAAGACCCTTGGGACTTGAGGGGGTAGGGTGGGGAACTGCTTTATGCAGAGAGAGGTGGAGTCCAGAGCCCTGGAAAGAAGTGTTGCTTTTGTTTCAGGATTGTTTTTCTATCCTGGTCTGAAAATTTCGGATATGAGGAATGAAAGTCTACCTCTGTTTCCATTCAGGAAGACCCCCACTAGGAATGTTCTAGTTATGTTTGCTGTGAGGAAGGCACAGCTTTGATTTTAGGCTCGGTCCTTAACTAGCAGCACAACATTGTCAAGTTATCTGTGCTCTCTGGACCTCTGTTTCCCTAGTACAGGACAATCTCTGAGGCCGTTTCCAGGAAAGTCTTGGAGAATGGAAAGATAGGAGGCTTCTGAGTCCGGACTTCAGCCAATTCCCTTAGCCATTCTATACCTCTGTTTCCTTAGCTATAAAATGTGATTAATCATGCCCACCTCATAGGTGGATGTAATGATCACAAGCAGAGAAAGTGCTTCATTAACCATAAAGTAATAGGCACATGTCAATTCACAAGGTAAATGGTGGAGGCTAAGATTTGCTAAAATTCTCCTATAGGCCTTGCAGCTTGTTCTCAAAGTTGAACAACCTCTATGACTGAGACATCACTTTTTTCCTTAAAATCAACTTTTTGAGGGATATTGTGCATAAAATCAATTGTGCCTATTCTATGTGTATGGTTCAATGAGATCTGAAAACCGTGTATGCCCTGGTAACAAATTACTTTTTTTTTTTTCCTGCAGTTTTTTGGCAGAGGCTGGGTTTGAACCCTACACCTCTGGTATATGGGGACTCCTTGAGCCACAGGTGCCACCCAACAACTTACTTTCAAGCATACTTTTATCATTTAAAAACATTCCTTGGTGCTGCTTTGACTATTTCTTTTTTTTTGAGAGTGCCTTAGTGTCATTGTAACTCACAGCAACTTTGAACTCCTAGGCTCAAAGAGATCCCTTTGCCTCAGCCTCCTGAGTAGCTGGAACTACAAGGCAGCTGCCATAACACCTGGATAATTTTTCTACTTTTAGTAAAAATGGGGTCTCACTCTTGCTCAGGCTGATCTCAAACTCCTGAGTTCAAGCCATCTTCCCATAGTGGCCTCCTAGAGTGCTAGGATTATAGATGTGAGCAACCTCGCTCAGCTCCTTGTGCCCCTTTGACTCAATCTCACCTCCAGCCCCAGGCTTTCTGTTAGTATAGGTGTTGCATGCATCAGCAGTTTCTTCTTTTCATTATTGAGCAATATTCCCTGTATGGATACCTTAAGACATCATTTAATTGTACAAAATCAAAATCAAAAATTCTTACTCTGCTTTTCTGCTTTGGTCTCCTAGGAGCCATGGATCCTAGCTGACGGGGCCTCCCAGAGGGACACCTCTCTTCCCTGAAGACTTCTGGCCTACTCTCTTCCTGTAGTCAGTAAGGAAAGCATGCAGAGTCCCTACAGCTTGTGACTTCCCAGTCTCTGGCTTGTTCTTGGAGACTTGACCTTAACACTGTCCTGTGCATATTTATTCTTTACCACATTTGCACCCCGCCTTTCTGGGAAAAGGTGAAATTATACCCAGCTTAGGTCATGGTCTTGTGTGTCCATAATGCTCTGCTTAAATTGTAACTCACATCAGCAGGTGGATAACCCCGTAAATTGATAGCAACCTCTATAAAAGCATTAGTACAAATTAATTTATCAGACCAGTACCAGGTCCTCTAGCAGGGCCTTCGAGGATGGGACCAAAACAGCTTTGTTTGGCCGCATTGGGCCAGCCTGCACTGGTTGGCAGGAAGATTCAGGAAACCGTTTGGGCAGTAGGAAGGGAAGAAACAGCACTCTTCAGTAGAGCCTTCTGGTGGATTCCACACATCTTTGATCATAAGCCTAGTTTGGTCCTTCCCTCTCCTTCTCATCTATACTCTTACCATCGGGCAACAGGGCGGGGATAATAATAGTTCAGATTTATTACAGCACCTACGCGAACGCTACGGGGCACTTTATGCACATTGTTTCGTTTACTTCTCACACCAACCTTCTGAGGAAGGTATTATTAGTCCCATTTTATAGGTGGAAAAATCCAAGACACAGAGCGTTTAAATTGTTCAAAGTCACTCAGTTGTAGAACCAGGATTTGAATCCAGTTCAGCCTAATGTCTGGCCCTAAAACTTATTCAGGGTTTCAAGAAGCAAAGGTGTTAGCAAAAGTCTCACTTCTGTTTTACTGCCTGCATACACCCAAGGGGCAACACATGTCCTGACCTAAAACCCCATGTATTTAGGTGTGCCTGGTTTTGGACTTTACAAAACAGAATCATTTCTTCCATGTTTGAGTTTCCTCATTTACCTACGATTGTGTGCAGATTCATTCTCTTTGCCGTATGGAATTCCATGGAATAAAAAGCACCTTATTTCTAAAGACTTCTTGACCTATCTTAAGCATTCTAGGCATGAATTTAGGAATAATGACTTGGTCACAGTACATGAGCTAAGTACCAATTTGAGAAAATGTATAAGCAAAACCTCCTGGTGCCATCATACAATGTGAAGATACCTTGTTTTCATTTTTGTGTTCTGAACAA
This sequence comes from Arctocebus calabarensis, assembly GCA_963573935.1. Classification (NCBI taxonomy): domain Eukaryota; kingdom Metazoa; phylum Chordata; class Mammalia; order Primates; family Lorisidae; genus Arctocebus; species Arctocebus calabarensis. The sequence goes on along the minus strand of CAUYON010164006.1, from coordinate 2,947 downwards.
GGCTATTTGCAAGATGGGTTTGAGAGAATCTAGGGGAAATTCTGCTGGAGGAGGGAGGAGACTGAGTGGCATCAGTCCCTGGATTAAAAAGGATGTTTGGATGAAGCTCAGATCTTGAGGAGAGGAGAGAAGTTGGAAAAAGGAGCTCAGAGATCACACTTGACCCATCTACATTATGATGCATTATGAAAGTAAATACCGCTCCATTATTTCCACACTTTTTAAAGTTTATTTTTAAATCCAGCATCTATCTCTAAACTATTACAATCCCACAAAGCATTCTGTGTATTTTAGAGGCAAGAAAGTAGAGCCATGAGCTTGCATTGCATTCTAGTATGGGTCACAGGGCAGTTGAAGAATGGATGGCAGCAGCCACAGGGAGGGAGCTGGGCTTGTTTCTGGAGCTGATGGAAGATAAAAGGGGGACCCAAAGGAATCTGTTTGGGGTTGTGCATTACACAATCTTCCTATCCCCATTCTGGTCAGATCTAACACCAAAGTAAAAATAAAACCAGTTCACAATTATCCTGTTAGGTTCATCTGATTTCTGGAGTGATGAAATGAAATCATGGAGGGGTTAGTCATGTGAAGTGGCTATGATTCAAAATTCCTTATGATAATATTGGTGTGTGTCTCATGAGAAATCATTGTGTTTCTCCCTTAACTTGTTTGCTTGGCTGCCTGTGAAGATAGTGTTGCTAACTCGAGAAATTAATATGCTGCATTAATGCTTGGGCAGGTAGAAGGGAGGGAGGAAAAGGAAGAGAACAAATGTGTCTCAGTGAACTGGGGCATGTCAGAAATTTAATAAGAACAGGTTGAGACAAGTGTTAAGCACCAGAATCCCCTGGGAGTACAGCGATAGTTTAGTCCTTGTCTAAAAGTTTACTGGTTAGATTTCAGGAGGGGAAGAGAAAGTGGTAAATCAGTCCTGTTTTGAAGTCAGTGTTAGTTTACATAGCCTGAGAGAGGAGAGGGGTGAAGTAAACCATCAGCATTGTATTCTGGATTAGGCTACCATAGTTTATTTGAAAAATGTACAATTTTCTTCCTAGGTTAGGCCAGGAGTTGGGAGCTAACTTCTACAGAGGGCTGAGAGAAAGACTGGCATAACCCACACTTACTGTAGGTAATATTATATGGGTGTCTTATAATAGAAGTACTTGGTAAATTTGGGCTCTCTTATTTGGGCATAGATTAAATTTCTTTAAATTTTTGCTTTGAAGAAATTATTTATAAAGGAATTCTAATAGGACAATTTATAATTTCTTCTAACAAGTTCTAGCTAGAAGTTACAATGCATAGACGTTTAAATGCATACGTATGGAACATACAGATACCAACCACCTCTATTAGAAATTAATGCACACATTTCCAAATCTCCCAGAGATCAGAAGAGACCCAGGCCATGGGTCATAAAATATGAGAGCCGCCTAGTGAGCAAAGTTGGTAACTACACCTGTATCTTCCATCTGCAAGCCTTAGGCAATTTCTATTTATAAAATCTTTGAATATCATGGGAATATTTATCTACATGATATAAAAGTGACAGTGATTTTTCATATATTCCTGTTATTATAAAGATGGTAAGCTCTGAGGCTAGAAAGCAGTTCTATTAACTTGACTTAGTCATTCCAGTAATGACAACCTTTCAGTCATGTAAGGATGGAAGGCAGGGAGGTGCTTGCAATAATGTTGTTTTACTTTACAGACAGTGAGAACAATTTCAGATGGGAGAAAAATTACAACAGGCTGAAGGAAATAGGGATTATTATTATTATCATTATTTTTTGAGACAGAGTCTCACTGTCGCCCTTGGTAGAGGGCCTGTGGTGCCACAGCTCACAGCAACCTCAGACTCTTGGGCTTAAGTGATTCTCTTGCCTCAGCCTCCCAAGTAGCTGAAACTACAGGTGCCCACCCCAACGCCTGGCTATTTTTTTTTAATTTTTAAATTGTTTTATTTAATATATTTGGAGTTTACAATATGATATTATGGGATGCACATAGCTAATGAGATAGTTATAATGAAGCATATTAACATATCTATCATCTTACAAAGTTACTTTCTTTGTATGTTTGTCAAGAGCTGCTAAAATATATCTATTTAATAAAAATCTCTGATACAGTACAATTCTGATGCCATTAACAGATAATGTTACTCTTCGCAGATGATATGATTGTATATTTGGAAAACACCAGGGATTCTACTACAAAACTTTTAGAAGTGATCAAGGACTACAGCAGTGTCTCAGGCTACAAAATCAACACCCATAAATCGGTAGCCTTTATATATACCAACAATACCCAGGCCGAAAAAACAGTCAAGGACTCTATTCCTTTCACAGTAGAGCCAAAAAAGATGAAATATTTGGGAGTTTACCTAACAAAGGATGTGAAAGATCTCTATAAAGAGAACTATGAAACTTAAAGAAATACCTGAAAATGTTAACAAATGAAAAAATCTTCCATGCTCATGGCTGGGAAGAATCAACATTGTTAAAATGTCTATATTGCCCAAAGCAATATATATTTTTAATGCAATTCCTATCAAAGCTCCATTGTCATATTTTAAAGATCTCGAAAAAATAATACTTCGTTTTATATGGAATCAGAAAAAACCTCGAATAGCCAAAACATTACTCAGAAATAAAAACACAGCAGGAGGAATCACACTACCACACCTGAGACTGTACTATAAATCGATAGTGATCAAAACAGCATGGTATTGGCACAAAAACAGAGAGGTAGACGTTTGGAACAGAATAGAGAACCAAGAGATGAATCCAGCTACCTACCGTTACATGATCTTTGACAAACCAATTAAAAACATCCAGTGGGGAAAAGATTCCCTATTTAACAAATGGTGCTGGGTGAACTGGCTGGCGACCTGTAGAAGACTAAAACTAAACCCACACCTCTCACCATTAACTAAGGTAGACTCTCA
>CAUYON010164002.1:0-17856 GCA_963573935.1 Arctocebus calabarensis | reverse complement strand
GCAACCAAAAAATGGCCGGGCATTGTGGCGGGCACCTGTAGTCCCAGCTACTTGGGAGGCAGAGGCAGGAGACTCGCTTGAGCCCAGGAATTGGAGGTTACTGAGAGCTGTGATGCCACAGCACTCTATCCAGGGTGACAGCTTGAGGCTCTGTCTCAAAATAAATAAATAAATAAATAAATAAATGCAATGGAATAGAAACAAGACTCAGAGGACCAGTCACAGCCCTGAGTCTGCTCAGAGGACCAGTCACAGCCCTGAGTCTGCTCTCTCACTCCATTGGAAAGGGAGATTATCATTATGTGTCAAAGACACGCTAGCACCATGCTGGGACTTTCTCCTTGGCCTAATGAGATGAATCACTGAATGAGTCAAGGTTATTTGCTATCTGATCCACCTCCCTGAGTTGCAAAATGCTTCCCAGCTGTAACACCCAGCCACAAAATAAGGGACACAAGCTGACATAGGGAAGAAAAAGAATCTTTTCCTTCTCTTCTTCTGAGTTCTTGGTCGAGGCCCCTGTAACAAAAAGATATAAGAAAAAAACATAGAAATCTATTTAATGTAAGTTGTATATGACACGAGAGCCTTCATAAGGCAATGAAACGGGTCAACTTGAGCGTTTTCACGCTGGGTTGGAGGAAGAGTGGAGACGCGTGCTAGGACAACAAGGTAGGAGATACGTGTAGTGAATGGAGCACTGGTTCGTGCCCCCGTGTCTCTGAGATAAGGTTGCTGCTTTCCTCTGGGTACAGGGAGGGCACCTCTCATGTGAGCACCCAATGACCTGCGTCAGTGGAAGGTCAGAGAGTCCTTCCTGCACCTGCTGTTCTCAGATCCCTTCAGCTTAAAATCTTTGCAATGCCAAGCTGCTCTATGTTGGGGTAGCATGCCCTGATTCTTGTCATTCGCCACCGGTTAGGAGTCCCCACAAGGCAAACTTGGTCCTTGAGACAGGGATGCTGTGAATTCTGTATAGGCCACAGCTTCAAAGGCCCTAAGACCTGGACCCCTTGCTCTCCCTGAGCTTACAGTGGAATTTACTCCTAGCACCCAGATCCAGTGTTTATATAATCAAAAGAAGGGAAATTATTTTACTATAAGTCTTCTTAGACAGAATTCTGAAGGAGAAAGAGCGCAAGTGAATCAGAATGTCGGTTGTTCCTTAAAGCAGCCTTTTTTTTTTTTTTTTAATTTTTTTTGTGGAGACAGAGTCTCACTCTATTGCCCTCAGTAGAGTGCTGTGGAGTCACAGCTCACAGCAACCTCCAGCTCTTGGGCTTAGGGGATTCTCTTGCCTTAGCCTTACAAGTAGCTGGGACTACAGGCGCCCGCCACAGTGCCCAGCTAGTTTTTGATGCAGTTCGCCAGGGCCAGGTTTGAACCCGCAGCCCTCGGTATATGGGGTCGACGCCCTACTTGCTAAGCCACAGGCGCAGCCCTTAAAGCATCCTTTTAAAAATGAACAGGGCAAGGCCCACGGCAGAGTCATTTCCTGCCTCTTCCCACACCACCCTCGGAACCTGTGAGGGGCATGGGCCCACCCAGCTGGCTCTGCAGACAAGAAACTGAGGCCCAGAGACATGAAGGACCCACAGGGGACACTCAGAGCACCTTCGTCTGCTAGAGCGCTGGCCCCACAGCCCCTCTCCACTGTGCCTTAAATGTCCCTGACATTTGATTTTGTGATCCCAGGATATGTCCCAGTGGGAATGAGAGGGCACATTCAAACTGGATAATAGAAAGAGAATTTTAGTAGAGGGTCTATTTACAGCAGTATAGACAGCATTTGGGGCACTACAAGGAGCAGACAGCAAACAAAGCCTTAGCTCCCTGTAGCCTCCCTCCTCCCTGTAGGAGACCAGGACCCCTAATGGAAGCAGTGAAGGGAGGAGCCAGTGCCCCCTCCTCTCCCCACCTCCCAGTCTCCTGCTGGTGTCCTGATAGCCAAACCTAAAGGGAAGCCAGATGGCAAGTAGCCCAGGGTATGGTCCCCACCCAGAGCTCCCAAGCTTGTGGAGGTGGCCAGGGATCCTACCCTAGGACACACCTACAAAACAGATGGGGAAGAATTTACCAAGGTGAAAGGCCACACTTCATACTCCTAAACCTTCCTAAGGTCTGTAAAGCACCTGCGCTCTGGAGGTCCTGAGAAAGCCAGAGGGAAAAGCCCACAATTTGGTTTTGAAAATGAGAGCAATGTTTACAGCCATTAGCAAACAATTAGGATCTAGCTGGGCTGATGTGGCCAGATCTGTGAACACAGGACCAGTGAGAAAACGTAGACACTTCTTCCAGGGAGCTAAGCTGGGAGGGCTTGAGCTATCTGTGCACCCTGCACGTGGGCTGAGGTCCCTCAGCTGCACAATTCCACTACAGAAAGAGCCCCACAGGGGCAGGGAGGCTGTCTTCCCTCTTCCCTCTGAATCACCAGCATGTGATACTTGCTCAATAATCTTTCAAACATTTATAAAAATGAATGATTCAAACACACGAACTCTGACTCCCAGCTGAATTTTCTGTCCATGAGCTACGGAGGGCCCCTCAGAAAGGCAAGCTGCTGGGTCTTTTTATCTTTTCTCAAACTCCCCTCCTGGAAGCATCAGAAGGACTTTGCTGCTCACTGAATTTCTTACAAGTTCCAAATCCTGATCTCAGCTCCACTTAGGGGGTGCATGTAAACCTTTTTGGGTATTAGCTGGTTATCTTCCATTTTACTTCCTGTTTACTGATTCAGCATATGTTTAAAAAATGTGTTTGATTTCCCTGAGCCATTCACTGCCTGATCTCTGGCATTCACAACTGAATTAGGAGGGCAGGGCCTCTGGCAGCCCAGGTGCTCAGTGTTCGTGCAGACTTTGCTGGGTGAGGAGTGGCTGAAAGCTAGAGTAGGGCAGATACGTGGCTATAACCACAAACATGCATGAAATGTGCACGCACACACACACACACATGCTTGCAAACACATGCACTTACAACAGCTTTCCACTCCCTTCCTAGACAGGAGGACGAGGTCACTTGGGATTCTAGAGTAAGCACAAAATTTGGAACAGAAAGCCATTCCAGAGTTTAGCTTCAAGCCCCACCTCCATGTCTCTCCAGCAAGACAAGTCACCCCACCTGGCTGCACCTCATTTCCTCTCTATGAGGTAAGCATACCGCCAGTGCCTCCCTCCTTGCAGGGAAGGGAAGTGAAACTTGACTAGGGAGACAGACAGGCATTGTCAATGGAAGCCCATTGGGCAGAAAGGCTTACACTTTTCCTTGGGGGCACAGGCAAAACCCCCAGGCTCAGAACCTGAGAGCACTGGGCATTGGTAACCACCCAAAGGGACCACATATATTTCTCACCTATACTGTCTCCCTTGTTAGAGAGAGACCTGAGACCTCAATCACAGGCCTCTCCCCTGAGCTCAGGCCCAATGGCCTGGACCCAACGGCCTCTCCCACCCCCACCTGGAAGTCTCAAAAAAACCTCACTTCTAACAGGTTCCAGTGAAACACATGATCTTCTTCCTCCAAATCAGCCCTTCCTTCCTCCTCTTGGCAGGAGAAGGCAGCCACCAGGGGGCAGCCTTTACACCTTCCTCACTCGTCACCATCCCCTCTGTATGTAGTCTGGCACCAGGGATGTCAGTTTTACTCTCTAAACTTTCTGGGGTCCAGTCCCTCTGTCTCCATCATCCCAGACTCACATAAAAGTGCAGCCCTCACTTATAGGTATCCCTGCTTCCACCCTGACCCTCCAGGATCCTGCTTCCCCTAGAAGTTGCCAGGGCCTGGCACACCTACACACCCAGCTTCTTCCTGCCTCAGGGCCTTTGCATGTGACCTTCTGCCCAGACATTCACTCTCCCCACAATCCTTTTGCCCTGCACACCCTCAGATTCCATCCACAATATCTACTTGCACTCCCAGCCCAATTCAGGATCCCTTGTTCTGTGCTGTCACAGGCCCTTTCATTAGATTACATTTCACTTAGATTAGTTTGCCATTATTTAGTGACTGCGTGATGCCTGCCAGCTCCTCACCTCTGTGTCCCTAGCACCCTGCGTATGGTAAGTACTTCACAAACATGTGTCAACTGAAGGACTCAGCAGGCCCCACTGCCCTTCCCTAGTGGAGATACATGTGTTTTATGGTCCCCAGTCCCCTGCCCAATCTAACCACCTTTTCTCCTCTGTTTAGGCCCAGCGGGGCCTCGCTCACACCCCGCCCTGAGTTCAAATGTTTCCCATCTGGAAGATACCCATGTTCCTCCCTGTTCCTGAGGATTCCGTGCCCACAACGGCCTCTATCAGGTGAGCCAAAGGGATTCCTCAATTTGCTATGTAGGGGTGGGGAACAGAAAACCTTGAGAACTCCTAGGAATGCCCAATCCTCACATCCTGGACAACAGTTGAAGGAGCAGGCAATGTTATGCCCAAAGACAAAAATTTGCATGTGTCCAAATCCCCTAGGCCTGCCAGGAGCAGAGAGAGTGGGGGGATCTGTGGGACTGGGGCTGAGGGACAAGGGGATGGAGGAGGAGAATGACATATTCCTGTCACATATGATCTATCCCACATGAACTTGAAAATGAAGGTGAAAGTTACATCTTAAAGTCATTACCCAATGAATCAGAGATGTGCCAGGTTGCCTCAAAAACAAAGTATCTCCAACCTACGGCTGACATCTGGTGAAAAACCAGAACACTCTAAAGAGGGAATTTGGGGCCAGGTGTGGTGGCTCACACCTGTAATCCTAGCGCTCTGGGAGGCTAAGGTGGGTGGATTGCTCAAGCTCACAAGTTTGAGATCAGCCTGTGTAAGAGTGAGACCCCATCTCTACTAAAAATGAACAACTGAGGCAAGAGGATCTCTTGAGCCCAAGAGTTTGAGGTTGCTGTGAGCTATGACACCATGGCACTCTACCAAGAGCAACAAAGTGAAACTCTGTCTCTATGTAAATAAATAAATAAATAAGTAATTTGAGGGACACTCCAAAGGATCAGAGGAAGATGTCAGTCCTAGGATTAGGGGCCAATGCTGATAAGACAGAGGAGAGGGACCCAGACTACCCTCCCTGTCCTGTGGCAGGTACAGCCTACAAAGGAGATGGCCAGATGGCCATCTCAGCCCAGGCTATAGAGCACTGGTGCTATAGTTTCAATTCTGCACTCACCAGACAACTTTCTAACAATCCAGTGGTTACTCAGCTAAGGGCCAGTTGTCATCCCACTAGTTATCAGCTGTCTCACTGAGAAACTAACAAGCAGCATCTGGTGAAAAAACAGTGATCTAGCCCATGAGAGACAACCATCTCCCCAAGCATGGGGCACTGAGGAAATAGGATTTCTTTAGCTATAGAAATGGGGCCATGGATTAGACCAGGGGGACTGCTCAGGGGAAGTCTTACCATCCATGGACTCTGGAAAGAAGCCTGCCCATTTCCATTGGTCAGGAGTTCAGGGCACAGTGGAGACAGTTTTTCTCTGTTCAAAAATGTCTGAGTCCTCAGTGGGAAGATGGATGTTTGAGAAACCAAAATCAATTGAATGCTTAGCTGAAACCAGAGGATCCATTTCCAGGGTAGTACACTGGTTCCTCTTCATGTGGCTACTTGAGTGTCATCACAACCTGGTGGCTCACTTCCTTCTGAGTGACCAATTCAAGAGACCAAGAAGGAAGCTGCAATGCCTTTTATGACCTTGTCTTAGAAGCCACACCCATCACTGCCATTGGTTAGAAGCAAGTCATTAAGTGCAGCACACATCCATAGGAGGAGGAATTAGACTCCTCCTATTGAAAAGGGCATATGAAAGCCACCACACCACCGGAAAGATCTCTCCAGAGCACACTTCCTATCCCATTGCCCACTTTCCATCTCTCCTGTCCAACATCGAGAGCCGCCTTCCAGAACACACCAGCAGCTTCTCCACTTCTATGCCCCTGCTCAAGCTGTCCCTCTTTCCTGGTCTGCCCTTCCTCCTTCTCACTCCTGATGAAATGCTCCTCATCCTTCAGAACCCAGGTCCAGAGTCACCTCCAGCCTCGCTGCCCTGCCCTTACTCCAATCCTACCTTCCACACCCCTCCATGGCTGTCCTCACACACCGGCCATGATTGTTAGGAGCTCAGGAAGGACAGGGGACAGTTGGTGCCCTTTCCTGTGTCCCTGGCCAGAGCTCAGCACAGAGCAGATGCTGAGAAGTTAAGTAACTTCCCCTACATCACACAGCTAATAAATAAGGAGTCAAGATATGACAGCAGGGGAACTGTCTGGCTCCAAAGCCCCGCCCTTCTCCATTATGCAACCTCCGCTCCTCCTCAACACTTCCCTGGTGGAGAGCGCGGGAGCAGGATTCTGCTGCACTGTGCCAGAGGAGACAAACTGCCCAGGGAGGCAGGGAGTGGACAGATGAGCCACGGCCTCAGAGCCAGGCTGGAATCTCTCCATCTGGAATGATATCATCTTTCAGTTCTAATAAATTACTCACTTATAACAAGTCTTTGAGGGGCCTGGATGATAAGGAAAGAATTTGCAGTTTCTCTTCCCATCATGGAAGTTCAAAGAGGTCCAGGATCCAAGGCTCATGATCGTTAGTGCTGTTGATGGACACTGGCCAAGGAAATATCCCAGTGGAGCCTCAAGACACATGAAGTCTCAGTTGAGGCCCAAGGAGCAGAGAAGGTATTCTAAGACCCTGGAAGTCAGGTCTGCAGAGATGTGAAAAGAGGCTGAGTTCCAGCCCGACTTTGCCACGTCCTAGTTGGCTGTCTTCAGGAAGCTGTCTGCTGAGCAGACGAGCCGCCTCACCCCCCATCTCCACCTGTGCCGGTTGTTTCTCCTTCCTTTTGTGACCTTGAGGTGTAATAGCCTCTTTTTTACTTTTTTTTCAGTGCTGACATGCTCAACCTCACCTCACAAGTGTTTGCTCTTAACGAGAGCCTTTCCCCAAGAAACAGCTGCATCCAGACCGAATGGTTTAGCTGGATCAACACCATCCAGGCCCCCTTCCTCTGGGTCATCTTTGTGCTGGCTGCCCTCGAGAACATCTTTGTCCTCAGTGTCTTCTGCCTGCACAAGAGCAGCTGCTCGGTGGCCGAGATCTACCTGGGGAACCTGGCTCTGGCTGATCTGATCTTGGCCTTGGGGCTGCCCTTCTGGGCCATCACCATCGCCAACAACTTCCACTGGCTCTTTGGGGAGGTGCTGTGCCGCGTGGTGAACACCATTATCTACATGAATCTGTACAGCAGCATCTGTTTCCTGATGCTGGTGAGCATCGACCGCTACCTGGCCCTGGTGAAAACCATGTCCACGGGCCGGATGCGTGGGGTGCGCTGGGCCAAACTCTATAGCCTGGTGATCTGGGGGTGCACACTGCTCCTGAGCTCACCCATGCTGGTGTTCCGGACCTTGAAGGAATACACAGACGAGGGCTATAACGTCACCGCCTGTGTCATCAAGTACCCATCCCACACCTGGGAGGTGTTCACCAACGTCCTCCTGAACTCCGTGGGCTTCCTGCTGCCTCTGAGCGTCATCATCTTCTGCACAGTTCAGATCATGCGGGTTCTGCGCAACAACGAGATGCAGAAGTTCAAGGAGATCCAGACAGAGAGGAGGGCCATGGCGCTGGTGCTGGCCGTGCTGCTGCTGTTCGTCCTCTGCTGGCTGCCGTTCCAGATCAGCACCTTCCTGGACACACTGCTGCGCCTCCAAGTCCTCTCCCGCTGCTGGGACGAGAACATCATCGACATCATCACACAGATCTGCTCCTTTGCGGCCTACATCAACAGCTGCCTCAACCCACTGGTGTATGTGATCGTGGGCAAGCGCTTCCGGAAGAAGTCTCGAGAGGTGTACTGGTGGGTGTGCCAGAAGGGGGGCTGCAGGTCAGAGCCCATGCAGATAGAGAACTCCATGGGCACACTGAGAACCTCCATTTCGGTGGACCGCCAGATTCACAAATTGCAGGATTGGGCTGGGAGCAGGCAGTGAGCGGACGCCAACACTGCTGTTAATTTGTCTATGGCCTGACCGACAGCCTTTCTTCAGCGTGGGCCCAGGAAGGCAGAGAAAGCGTCCCATGCCTGACTTTGGGCAACTAGTTGTTATCTCCAGAAAACACGGGAGACTAATTCCTGTCCTGGCTGATTGCAGTAAGCCCGGCTGTGAGGAAACGGTGGCCTCATGTCCAAAGGCTTTGTAAATGTCGCAGTATCATTGTTTTCATTTCCACCAGAGCCAGGATGCTTTTTCCCAGGAGTGGAGGGGACCTGGGGGCAGGGATAGGAGTAGCTGAGTTTCCCTCCCTGCCCCAGAAAGACAGCTTGAGTCCCCAGGAGAACTGCCACCCCAGCTTTGGGGCAGTGGCCGAGTGCATATCCAAGGCCCGACTGAGTTAGTGTCTTGGGTCTCTTTAATCCACTCAGCTAAGACTTTGGATTAATAAAGGTTAAACTCTAAAGAATCCCTGATAAGAACCTAGAGACCAGGATTCTGTGGATCTCCACACCAGTGGACAAGGTGGTCTGTGCAAAAGAACTTAATAAGCACTTAAAGAGCACTTGCTATATTTGCAGCATTGAACTCTGTAGACAAGAGGGAAGAGAAGACACAGTTCTGTCTTGAAGGAAGTAGGAAACTAACGTGGGGATGACTTGAGCTCCTGAGCCACCAGAAAGTTATTTTATCACGTGTCCAGCAAGGCACAGTGTGCGGTACAGAGAACAGCGGGGGAGGAGCCCAAGGCCCCAACTCAGCTACTTTCACAATCATTTTGTTCCTGCCTCAGTTTCCTCTTCTGTAATATGATGTTGTTACAAGGATTAAAGGCAGCAACAGGCATAAAAGTATTTTGAAAATCAAAAGGTGCTATGTGAATGTGAAGCATTATTATTCACACCAAACTGGTATAAATGTATTATAAGGAAAAAATACCAAAGTTTAGAAAAGCCTCTGCAGAGAATCAGTATTAGAGGCCAGTGGTGGTGCAAGCACCTATCTTTGTCTGGCACACAGTAGGTGCTCAATAGCAGGAGCCCCCCTCCGCCTTATCTTCCCATCACCCTCAGCCCCCATTGACAGACGCACACAAGCATTTGTGGAGGAGGCCAGCCCGTCAAGGTTTGCTTTTTGATGAGGCAGAGAGATTTTTAACCAGACTCACCCAGGGGTCACAGACCCTCCCTGCCTCTAGGAGTCTTCCTGTCTCAGCCAACCAGGGGACACTAATCAGTGGTTTATTTGAAGGTAGCCAGTATGAGCTCAAGCAAAGTTTGAGTAGGAAGCAGTGGGGGTTACCTAAAGGCAGCAGACCAATGACGGGGCATGCAGGTCATTTACCCAAAAGCATTCCTCCCAGGACCAACCTTCCCCACACAGCAGGCTGCTGGCGGTCTGGGTCAGCGAGGCCTATGTCCGGATTGAGCCATCAGAGCACAGGCATACATTACCTTGAGGAAGCCCTCTGGGGACAGCGCCCCACATGAGAGCATGTCTGGGCTGAAACAAACACAAGAGAGCACTCTCCCCAAGTGGCTTCCCAGCCCATCAATTTCCCACAGAACCCACAGGGTGGGGGAAGGGCATATGTGGCTCTTTCCCTGGGAGGCTGGAAGGACAGCCCTGGGTATCAGGCTGGACCCGCATCCTTGGCCAGAGGCCAGTTCCTCCCTGGGGAATTTGTTTCTTTTTCTATGCATCTTAATAAAGGGCCTCCTATGGCCAGGGCTGTGCCAGGCCCCTCGGGGAGGCACAGAAGAACACAATACCGAGCTCGGGCATCAAGCTGCTTAGAACCAAGGCAGCTCAGTGGCAGTCAGCCTGGCCATCCCACACTCACTTGGTAAATGAGTATTTATTAGCTGCTGAGCTCTCTCTAAAGAGGTTGAAACCTGGAGAGCAAGGAGGAATTGGAATGCAAAGACCCCATAAATCCTGACCAATCCAACTCTGAATTTTAAAACAAAAAGAATCAAAAAAGATTTCCCTCCCCAGCCCACCTTACTCCCCTCACCCATGTCTCCCTGCCCCTTGTGTGTACACACTTACAGCTGGAGAAGGAAAACAAAACCATTTAGTATTGGAATGAAGCCAAACTATGCACACTGTGTAATGAAAACAAGGAGGCTGGGCTTTGTAATGTCAGCAGTGGCTCCTGACCAGAGCGCGTGCGGGTCTGAGTGTCTCCTGGGAGCACAGCTGCCCCTTTAGTGGTCCAGTGGGGTCTGCAAATGGTCGGAGCTACAACTGAGTCTGCGGGAGGGGCTCGCCTGTGCTGTGTTGATGCCCTGATGAAGAACATCTGTTTGGTGAAAGACCCTAAGAGTTGTTACCCTGTAAAGAGGAAGCACTTCACATACAAACAAGAAAACAGATGAACCGTGAAAACATGTGTCTTTTCTGTATAGTGTAATAAATGAATGTGGAATTTTTGCATATCTCGATCATTTGTTACAATTCCCCCAATCTCTGAGTTTTGTCTCTGGGACATTTCCTTGGGCAGTCAGATGTCTTCATGAGGATTCCTTTTCTTTCTGTTCAATCTGCTTACAGGGTTCTGTATGTAGAACAGGGATTGCCAAGCTTTTGTGATTGTGTGTTCCTATAAGAAAAAAATATTGATTATGCCTACCCAATATATATCCTTATTGTGTGAAAATGTACATTCTCAAATATCCTCAACAAGTACCAATTTAAGAAAGATGATGAAAAAATATTAATACTGTTTGACTATTCCCCCATCCTACATTCCTACATGGGTAACTCACTACCAAGCTCCTATCAGGTGCCTGTGAGACCCAATGAGGCAGAATCATAGGCACAGCAGTGATTCAATCATTTATTCATGCCATGTGTGTTTATTGAGTGCCTACCATTTAACCTTCCCTCCAAATTAGAGGTAACCCCTACAATATCCACTGCTTGCATACTCTCCATGATTGGGACGTCATTACCCAGTTCTCCTGAGGATTCCTTCATTATTCATATGTTCATTCACTTATTCAGGAAATAAAACTTGCATTCTCGGTCTTCATAAATGGCACCCCTCCATCCATCTATGCAATGACTCATCCATGCTAGAAACCTATGTACGCTTTCCTTCACCCTTTAGATTCTGTTTACTGTGTTTCCTGGATATTTCTTGTGACCAATTATCTTATCTTATTGGTCTCGAATATTAATCACTATCTCCAATTCTTATTCTCCACTTGGCAGCTAATGTGGCCTTTTACAAATGCAAACACAGCCCTGGAAGGCTATATACCTAAAGAACAGTGTTTAGGAGCCATGGCTTTGAGAACAGGCAGACCTGGATTCCACCTGTGGTTCTACCTTGGGCTTTTATTTGCAGTGTGGTCTTGGGTATCTCAGTTATCCTTTTCAAGTCTAAGTATCCTCACCTTTAAAATAGGGATAATAATGGCATTTACCACATAGAACTGTTAAAAGGATGAAAGTGTTTAGCACAGTGCCTGGTACATAGTAGGCGCTGAAGATGTGTTAGCTTTGATGATGACAATGATGATAACGATGGCAGGTAAGATGACTGCATTCTCCAAAAAAAAACCCTTCAATAACATCCTGGATATAATAAGTGGATATAATTCAACAGTGCTTCCCTTCTCTTCAGATAAAGTTCTGCAGCTATAATATGATTTTTAAGACCATTCTGGCCCCTGCCTTGTCTCTCTATCTCCTTCTGTCTACTCAAAACACATTCCCTTCAGCCACATTGGACACAAGCACCTGGACAGAGCCCAGGAAACATTCTATTCCCCTCCAGTCCCACCTTTTCTGCCCAGTCTGCACCCCTCGTGGAGTACCCTGAGTTTAGAAGAAGTTGCCCCCAAGTGCTAAGGAGCTCATTCATCCAGGGGATTTTGTTCATAGATGTTTGCATGCCTCAAGTAAGTGTTCCATCAGGTGGGAAACCACATGCCCAGAAACCTTAGCAGGGCTCTCAGGAGACAGAAATGGGCTGGGAGGCCTCCCCTCCCCACTGAGCAAGGCAACAGGAGCAGCCCCTCCACTCCCAGCCCTCCTTGCTCCAGTGAGCTGGTACCATGAGAAGAAGCCCTGGCGGGCCTCAGCGGACCATGCAAGGGTCCAGATCTGAGCCTGCCCTGGCCAAAGGTAGTGAAGGCAGGGTGCAGAGATAAAAACTAAACACCAGGGGGCCTGATGGGAGTTCAAACTGGTGACACTGCCACCATTGACTTAGGAAGCTGAACAAATGCCATTGTCATGACTCAGAAGGTGAAATCTCCATTGTGTAGAACCCAGTCATGTGCTTGATTATCTCTTTGTTGCCCAATCACTGACCTATTGCAAAGCCTCACACAGTTCCGATCCTTGGCCCAAACCTTGGGAGGATGTGGGGGTCACGGATGAGCAACAGAGGTCATGGTTTGGCAATAGCAATGGCTGAAAGCTTACTGGTTTGTTTGTGTGTGGGCTTTTTATGTCTTTGTTTTTGTGGCTGAGGCAAAGTAACCTTATACCAGAGGGGCCCCACTGAAATGTTTCACCCTGTGCTGAGCACTTGGTAGACTTCACCTCCACCCACTCCAGGAGTTTACGTCATCCCCAGTTCAGGGTGTGGAAACTGAGGCCCAGAGTGGGAGGTAATTTGCTAAAGCCACAAAGTTCTGAAAGAGGGTTTTCTGGAAGCTCTGCCTGCTCTCAAGGTGTCTGTGCTTTCAGAGGATGCAAATTCTGCCCCAAAGCCCTCAAAATGCATAAAAAGCTTATGAGTTAAGGCTTGGGCTGTTTCTGCCAAGACCAACAGACTTCGCCTCTTCTACACCTTGTAAGTGCTTACTTTCTGCAGAATCACCTTACCAGAAGCTGGTGGATATGATTCCCCTGCCAAACTCATTTCAGCTTTTATTCATTTTTACCATGCAATCATCACTACCATCCAATTCCAGAACATTTCATCACCCCAAAAAGAATTCCCATGTTCATTAACAGTCACTTCCCATTCTTCCTTCCATGCTACTTCTGGCAGCCACTAATACTCTGTCTCTAGATTTGCATGTTAGAGATATTTCATAGAGCTAGAATATGTGCCTTTTATGTTTGGCTTCTTTCATCTAATTTGCACTGAGATATACATTTACTTGTAGAGGAAGAACTCTCAGGACCAGAACTTGGGTTTACCATGTCCCTTCCCCACTTGTGTGACCTTTGGCGATCCACTTTATGATCTCCCCTCCTGCCACCTTTGGTCTCAGTTTCCCTGTCTGTAAGATGGAGATATCACACAATGTTGCCTATCTCATGCAGAGATAATGAAACTGTAAAAGACAACACCAACATGATGAGGGCTGCCCACCTGCCAGATTCTTCCTTCACACCTCAGCTCTGCCACTTCCTACCTGTGGGAATTTGGACAAGGTCCATTATCTTCTCTGAGTTTCTGTTTCTCGTTTATCAAATGAGTATCTGGGTATTGTAAAGACAAAGTGAGATAAAGATGTTGTAGAGGGTTGAACAGTGTCCCTTCCAAAAAATTCATGTCCACATAGGACTTCAAAATGTGACCTTATTTGACAACAGGTCTTTGCAGAAGAAATTAGGTTAAGAGGAGGTTGCTCACAGGTTGAGCAACCCTAATCCAAAAACTCAAAATCTGAAACATCTCAAAATCTAAAACTGTTTGAGCGCCAATATGATGGTCAAGAAAATGCTCACTGAAGCATTTTGAATTTCAGAATTTCAGGCTGGGGAGGCTCAAGTGATATAACGCAAATACCTATATTCCAAAATCCTAAATTTGAAACACTTCTGATAAGGGGATACTCAACCTAAATAATAGTTCCTCTAAATTAAGGCAGGCCCTAAATCCCATGACTGATACCCTTGTAAGAAGAGAAAACACACAGGGACACAGCGAGATGGCTGTAAGAAGACGGAGGCAGAAATCGGAGTGATAATTCTACAAGCCACGCAAAGCGAGGGATTGCTCAGAACCACCAGGACCTGGGAAAAGGCAAAGGTGGTTCCTCCCTCAGAGCTTCCAGGAGGACAGAAAGAACCTATACTGCCAACACCTAGATTCTAGACTTCTGGCCTTTTGAACAGTTGTAGAATAAATTGTAGTTGTTTAATGCTAGTTTGGGGTACTCTGTATGGCACCCTGAGCAAACGAATACAGGTGTTTTGATAGTTTCAAGTCTGTGCTTTCCATTGGGTTGCCTGTAACAGTACCTATGTGCTCCTTCTCCAACAATGCAAGAGCGAATTCAATGTTTTTTGGGGTCTTATTAGTTTAGAAATACTAGCTGGGGAAAAAGATTTCCTAAGTGGGCAGTGCCTGTGGCTCAGTGCGAAGGGCTCCAGGCCCATAGACCGAGGGTGGTGGGTTCAAACCTGGTCCCCAGCAAAACTGCAACAAAAATAATAGCCAGGCATTGTGGCAGGCACCTGTAGTCCCAGCTACTTGGGTGGCTGAGGCAAGAGAATCATCTAAGCCCAGGAGTTGGAGGTTGCTGTGAGCTGTGATGCCACAGTACTCTACCAAGGGCAATAAAGTAAGACTCTGTCTCTAAAAAAAAAAAAAAAAAAGTTAAAAACAAACAAAAGATTTTCTAAGAAAGAATAGAAAATGCTATCTTATAGAAAAGTTTAGAAGTTTTTTTCAAATGGAAGATACTGAGGCCTTTTCTAAGGTTACACAGCAACCTTAGAATGTTAGGATCCAGCCCAGACCCTCAGAGCATAAACCACAGGCCTCATGGGGCTGCATGTAAACACCCATCTCTGCAGACCCAGGACAGGGGCTACCCTTTTTCTCTCTTCCTTCCCCAGGCCCCAAGGCAGGCTGATTCAGGAAGTCTCAGGCCAAGTTAAAGAGAGGTCATGGGGCCCAGTTTCCAGCTTTCAGATAGCCCAACCACCCAGCCTACCTAGGTGGGAGGTTGTTTATAGACAACCCTGAAGGATAGCCAATGACAGGCTTCTGAGCCTCCTCTAGATGTGTCTCTCCATTCTGAATCAGTGGCCAGCAATTAACATCTGTTTCCTTTCTTCAGTTCTTGCCAAGATAGGGCAGCCTGTATAGCTCTTCCTTATAATGACATGATCACTGTCTTGTGTAACAGCAAAATGCTTAAATCTGGAACAGCTACTGCTGGGTGCTTACCAAGAATCAGCTGCTTTATCATATTATCTCAAGTGATTCACAAGCTCTACAAAGCATCCCACCTTGCAGATCAGGAAGTGGTTAAAAAAAAAAAAAATCTAGGTTTATTGCCATTCAACAATAACAAAGTTAGGCTTTAAACCCTATTAAGGTAACTCCATACCCTATACCTGCCCACCCTGATTTCCAAATCAGACTCTAAAGACCAAGGTCTTACCTTTGAAAACAGATTTGTTTATAAAGTATCTTCCATCACAAAGCAGTGATGCAAATTCCATTAGACCTAGAATATCCTGTCCACTGATGGGTATTTTTCAGGGCCTGAGTCTGACCCCCTCATCCTTATATTTTATGAAGGAAAAGAGATGATCTCCTTCTCAGAACTGTTGATAGTTCTCTCCATCAGCACCCCCATCCCAGAATTTCATTCTCCTCAACTCAGTCCTGGCATCATTTTCTTCTAGAGCAGCGGTCCTCAACCTGCGGGTTGTGACCCCTTTGTAACAATGAAAATACACTGTGGCATTAGGAAGGTTGAGAACCACTGTTCTAGAGCTTCACAGCTGACTTTTCAATTTTTTGGCTATTTTGGTGCCATTATTTACTTCTGTGGAGTTTTCCAAAGTTTCACAAAAAACAAATTTTGGGGGCTCCTGATCAATCAAATAAGTCTGGGAAATGCAACCACTACATATTCCTTGTGGGGCTTCACAACACACATACACATAGTAAAGACCCTGAGAAGTCTTGCAGGAGAAAGGCCTGCACCACTCAGCTTTGTTTAACCCAGGGTCTCCCAGATTTGATTGGTATAAAACATGTTTTGTGCTGTCTATTCCTTCATATTTTCCTTGTCCAGGAATACTTTTCTCCCTAAAGTTTAACTGTTGGAATTCCTCAGATCTCAATTCCAAACCTCTTTCTCATCTCTGTACATGGTCCTCCCTAACTACTCCCAGCCCCAATCATGACTCAACATATCATCTGTGCTGGTAAGTTTTATGTGTCAGCTTGGCTGGGCTCTAATACTCAGTTATTTAATCAAACATAAACCTAGATGTTACTATGAAGATATTTTTTAAATGGGCTTAACATTTACAATCAGTTGACTTTAACTAAAACAGATTACCCCTGATAAGGAAGGCCTCATCCCTTCAGCTGAAGATCTTAAGGGTAAAAACTGAGATTTCCTATAGAAAAATGAGAAATTATGCCTCAAGATTATAGCATCACCCCCTGCCTGAGTTTCCAGCCTTCTGGCCTGCCCTTTAGATTCGGATTTGTCAGCCCCCACAATCACACGAGCCAATTTCTTGGAATAAATTTCTTGATAGATACATAGATGCAGAGATAGAGACAGAGACAGATATACAGATATCCTATTGGTTCTGTTCCTCTGGAGAACCCTGACTGAAGCACATCGATGCTCTTTGCTAAGGATCTGCTTCTGAGCCAAATGCCTACAGGAGAGCCCCATTTAAGTATTTCACACGCATCTCAAACTTAAGTCCAAAACTGACCTTTCTGATACTCTACTTAAGAAACATCTTCTCAATAGTGACATCAGCAAGGTGGCTGACTAGAGGTGCCTAATGCTTGTCTCCCACACAAAAAAGAGCCAAAATAACAAATTTAAAATAGACATTCCGACTACTTCTCTCTTCATTTGAGAGAGAGCACTGGAGGGCATCAGGGGAATGGCAGAAACTCTGTTGCACATAGAGTCTGAGAACAGATGTGCAGAAAAGGGAATAAAATGCCAGCCTTTGCCTCCTCAACTGCTTAGTCAGAATCAGCTCAGAGCCAGAAAGAACTCTCCTTGTAGGGAAAAGGTAAGCAGGAGGTCCACAGAAGCCCCACGAATGCTATTGACACCTACAGTCTTTGCTGCTAGAGAATCTTGCAATCCTCACAGGCCCTAAGCCCAGTTTAGGGAACTCTTAGAAATTTTCACGGTTGCACTAATCCAGAGAATAAGCCCACATGGTGCCCTACCCCCATCATTCAAGCTACGGGTGTAAGATGCCATCTGAGACTAAAGCCACCAGCCCTATGAGATACCATTAAGCAAACAAAATTTGTGTTCTGAAAGTTCCAGAGGGAGAAAAGATGAAGAAATGCACAGAAAGTTTATTTAACAAAATAATAACCAAATACTTCCCAAGTCTGAAGAGCAATATAGACATCCAGAACTATCAAGCTCAACAGACTCCAATTCAACTCAAAGAAGTCCTCTCCTAGGCATATTATAATCAAATTAGCAAAAGTCAATGACAAAGAAAGAATTCTAAAAGCAGCAGGAGAAAAGTATCAAGTCACATATAAAGGAATTCCTTACTAGACTATCAGCAATTTTCTTAGCAGAAACCTTTCAGGCCAAGAGAGAATGGAATGAAAAAATTGTCAGTCAAGAATACCACACTCAGCAAATCTATCTTTTAAAAATGTAGGAGAAATAGAATCTTCTCCAAACAAGCAAAAGCTGAGAGACTCCAGAATCCATTACCACTAGACAGACCATACAAGAACACTTAAGGGAATGCTTCAACCAGAAGAAAAAGGATTTTTTTTTTTTTTGAGATAGAGCCTCAAGCTGTCACCCTGGATAGAGTACTGTGGCATCACAGCTCACAGCAACCTCCAATTCCTGGGCTCAAGCGAGTCTCCTGCCTCTGCGTCCCAAGTAGCTGGGAGTACAGGCGCCCACCACAATGCCCC
>CAUYON010163999.1:0-10113 GCA_963573935.1 Arctocebus calabarensis | reverse complement strand
CAATATCTTTATATAGTGATCAAGAAAATGCCATGAAGGCTAGCTCTAACAGTATGATCAAAATATTTCTGATTGTATATGAAGCACATTCTGCCCTATGATTGCACCAATGTACACAATTATGATTTAATAAAATTATTTTTAAAAAAATAAAGAAATAACATAAACTGGGGAAAGGGCACTGTTTTCAATAAATGGTACTAACTGGATTGCTGTATGCTGGAAAACAAACTGAACCTCTATTATTCACCATATACAAAAATCAACTCAAGATGAACTAAAGATTTAAATGTGGTTGGGCATAGTGACTCATGCCTGTAATCTCAGCACTTTTGGGGGAGGCAGGAGAATTGCTTGAGGCAAGTTTGAGACCAGCGTGGCAACATAATAAGAATCCATCTTTACAAAAAAAAAAAAAAAGTTTTTTAATTAGCAAGGCAGGCTTGGCACACGTAGCACAGTGGTTATGGTGCCAGCCACATACACCAAAGTTGGCGGGTGAAAACCCAGATGGGACCAGTTAAATGACAACTGCAACAAAAAACAGCCAGGCATTGTGGTGGGCGCCTGTAGTCCCAGCTACTTGGGAGGCTGAGGCAAGAGAACACTTAAGCAGAAGAGTTTGAGGTTGCTGTGAGCTGTGATGCTCTACCAAGAGTGACATAGTGGAACTCTGTCTCAAAAAAAAAAAAAAATTAGCAAGGCAGGGTGATGCATGGTTGTAGTTCCAGCTACTTGAGAGCCTGGGGTAGGCTCTCAGAAGCTGGAGGCTATAATGAGGTATGATGGTATCATTGTGTTCCAGCCTATGTGACAGAGTGAGACCTTTAGTCAAAAAAAAAAAAAAAACTTACCTAACTGTAAGACCTAAACTTATAAAAATACTGAGAAAAACCCAGGGAGAACTCTTCCATACATTGGTTTAGGCAAAGAATTCATGACTAAGCCCTCAAAAGCACAGGCAACAAAAATAGGCAAATGGGACTTGATTAAACCAAAGAGCTTCTGTACAGCAAAAGGAATAATCAGAAGAGTAAATACACAACCTGCATAATGGGAGAAAATACATCAAATTATACAACAAACAGGGAATTAATACCCAGAATATACATGGAATTCAAACAATAATGACAACAAAATAATCCTATTAAAAAGTAGGCAAAGGACACGAATAGACATTTTTTCAAAATAAGAAACACGGATGGCCAATAAGCATAGGAAAAAGTGCACAACATCATTAATGATCACAGAAATGCAAATTAAAACCATAATGAGATATCATTTTATACTAGGCAGAATGGCTATTATTTAAAAAGACATAAAATAACAGATGTTGGCAAGGATGAGGAGAAAAGGGAAGGCTTAGACACTGTTGTTGGGAATGTAAATTAGTATGCCTATGGAAAACAATGTGGAGATTTTTCAAAAAACTAAAAATAGAACTACTTTCCTAGCAGTACCACTACTGGGTATCACTGGGTATTTACTCAAAGGAAAATAAATTATTATATCAAAAAGAGGCTGGGTACAGTGGCTCATACCTGTAATTACAGCACTTTGGGCGACCAAAGCAAGAGGATTGCTTGAGGCCAGGAATTTGTGGCCCTCTTGGGCAATATAAAAAGACCCCATCTCTAAAAAAGATAAGAAAAAAATAGTCAGTGGCGGCCCACGTGTAGCTCAAAGGAGTAGGGCGCTGGCCCCATATACCAGAGGTGGCAGGTTCAAATCCAGCCCTGGCCAAAAACTACACAAAAAAATAAAATAAAATTAGTCAGGTGTGGTGGTGCACACCTGTAGTCCCAGCTACTAGTCAGGACACTAAGGAAAGAGGATGTCTTAAGCCCAGGAATTCAAGACTGCAGCAAGCTATGATCATACTACTACACTCCAGCCTGGGCAACAGAGCAAGATCCTAAAACAATTTTTTTTAATTTTTAAAAAGATATCTGTACTCATATTTATTGCAACATTATTCACAATATCAAAGATAGGGAATCAACCAATGACTGGACATATAACATTTCTTTATCCAGTCGTCAGTTGATGAAATACTATCCAGCCATAAAAGAGAATGCAATCATGTCTTTTGCAGCAATATAAATGGATCAGGAGGTCATTATCTTTTTTTGTAAGAGATACAATCTTCCTCTATTTCCCAAGCTGTACTGCAGCAACATGATCATACCACACTGTAACCTCAAACTCCTACACTCAAGAGATGCTCCTGCCTCAGCCTCCCAAGCAGCTAGGACTACAGGCATGCACTAATATGCCTAGCTCATTTTGTTGTTTTTTTTTTGAGACAAAGCCTTACTTTGTCACCCTCAGTACAAAGCCATGGTGTCATAGCTCACAGCAACCTCAAACTCTTGGGCTCAAGCGATTCTCTTGCCTCAGCCTCCTGAGTAGCTGTGACTACACATGCCAGCCACAATACCTGGCTATATTTAGAGATAGAGTCTTGCTCTTGCTCAGGCTGTTCTCAAACTCATGAGCAAATCACCCACCTCAGCCTCCTAGAGTGCTAGAGTTACAGGCATGAGCCACCATTCCTTAGCTCATTTTTTAAATTTTTTGTAGAGATAGGATCTCACTATGTTTCCCAGGGGATACTGGGAACTCCTGGGCTCCAGCCATCCTCTCACCTAGGTCTCTCAAAGAGCTGGGATTACAGACATGAGCCACCACACCCAGCTCTGCAAGCCATTACCCTAAGTGAAACAACTCAGATTCAGAAATCAAATAGTACATGTTCTCCTCAGAGGTAGCTACATAATGTGTACACATGGACATAGAGTATGGAATGATAGAGAATGAGACTCAGAAGGGTGAGGAGGTGGGAAGGAGGTAGACAATGAGAAATTATTTAATGAGTACAATGTACATTATTTGGATGATGGGTACACTAAAATCCCTGACTTCACTACTAAACTATATAAAAAATAACACTGGCACTCCATAAATTCAGACAAATAAAAAAAAAAAAACACCAAAACAGAAACTTATACCCCTGATATTCAAAAGCATCAAAAGGTGAAAATAATCTAAATGTTCATCAGTGCGTGAATAAACAAACAAAATGCGGTATACGATGACATATATGTTTACAATATATGTTTGCTTTTTTTTGTTTTTTTTGAGACAGAGTCTCACTTTGTTGCTATGGCATCACAGCTCACAGCAAACTCAAACTCTTGGGCTCCATTGATTCTTTTGCCTCAGCCTCCCACATTGCTGGGACTATACATGCCAGCCACATTGCCCGGCTATTTTTAAAAACAGGGTGTTGCTCTTGCTCAGGCTTGTCTCGAACCTGTGAGCTCAGGCAATCCACTCACCTGGGCCTTCCGGAGTGCTAGGATTACAGACATGAGCCACCATGCCCGGTCCATTTGCTTATTTTTAAATGATTAAAAAAAACAATTGGCAAAATATTTAAACTATCTCTTTAAGGAAAAAGAAATATTAATGGCCATATCCCTATGAAGAAATGCTCAACTTCAACCATAATCAAGGAAAAGAAAATTAAAACCGCAATAAGGTTTTCCTACCTTACAGATTAGCTAAAGTTAAAATGTCTAATAAAATTAAGTGTTGGCTATGATGTGAAACAAGACATTTACACTGCTAGAAGTGTAAATTATTAGGTACAACCACCTAAAAACTAATTTTCAATTATATAATAAGAATGAAGGGCCAGGCATGGTGGCTCATGCCTATAATCTTAGCTCAAGCACAGGTGGATTGCTTGAGCTCACGAGTTCGAGACCAGCTTGAGCAAAAGTGAGAGCCCCCCCATCTCTACTAAAAACTGAAAGTCTGAGGCAAGAGGATTGCTTGAGCCCAAGAGTTTGAAGTTGCTGTGAGCTATAACAGCACGGCACTCTACTCGGGGCAACAGCTTGAGACTGTATCTCAAAAAAAAAAAAATGAAGATGCACATGCCCTGTGACCCAGCAGTTCTACTCTAGAATCCTGTACATGTGCATAAAGAGACACATGCAAGAATGCCTGGCCAGGCACAGTGATTTACTCCCATAATCCCAATTCTCTGGAAGGCCAAGGCAAGAGGATTGTTTGAGGCCTGGAGTTCGAGACCAGCCTGGGAAACATAGCAAGACCCCCATCTCTACAAAAAATTTTTAAAAATAGCTGAGCATGGTGGCATGCATCTATAGTCTCAGCTGCTCAGGAGTCTGAGGCAAGAGGATTGCCTAGGCCAGGAGTTTGAAGTTACAGTGAGCAATAATAGCACCACTTCCCCCCACCTAGGCAACAGAGAGACACCTCTCTCTAAAATAATTTTTTTAATTTAATAAAAATTTAAAAAGGACAATCAGAGAAGTCTCCTTCTGGGCTGAGTCCAGTGACTCATGCCTGTAAACCTAAAACTTTGGGAGGCTGAGGCAAGAGGATCACTTAAGCTTAGGAGTTTGAGATCAGCCTCAAAGCAAGAGTGAGACCTTATTGCTACTAACATACAGAAAAAATAACCAGGTGTGGTGGCATGCACCTATAGTCTCAGCTACGTGGGAGACTGAGGCAGGAGGATCACTTGAGCCCAAGAGTTCGGGGTATCTGTGTGCTATAATACCACTCCACTGCAGCCAGGGCAACAGAGTGAGACCCTGTCTCCAAAAAAAACAAACAAAAAAACTCCTATTTGTAATAATTTTTAAAAATGAAAATTATCCAAACATCTATCCACATCAGAATGAATAAATACACTGTGGTGTATTCTTACCACATTACACTATATATAAAATAGTGAAAATGAATTAATTATACAGCACACAACAATGGAGATGAATCTCAAAATATTTGAATGAAAAATGAAATTTGCAGAAAATTCATACCTGTATAAAGTCCAAAAACATAAAACTAAACATTATATTGTTTTGAAATATAGCAAAAAATAAAAAAGATATTTTAGAAATGAAATGAACAATAACCACAAAATCATTCAAGAGAATGATTACATCCTAGGAGGGAAGTAAATGAGCTCCAGAAGGATACAGGAGACCCTAAGGCAACACTGAACACAGTGCCCACTCTGTTGTAATTCTTTGCACATCACATACTTTTTATGATAGTCTTTTGCAGCCATTCAATATCTAATCAAAACATTTAAATGAGATGATGAATAAGTAAAACACAGCATGGTGGCTAGCATATACTAGGTACCATTCTTCTAATTCTTGTTTCATTATAAATATTTTAAAACAAATTTGAGCAAAACTAAACAGAGGCTTTCTTGCAACTCCAATAATTGCTGCTTGATTGAAGAATGCCACATATTCCAGATCTTTTTAAAGTCAAGGACTAACAAGTCTTCTCTCCTTCTGGTTCTCAATCTTACTTATAAAATCCCATTAGGATAATCTATGCCAATTGAACTCAAAAAGCCTCTAGAGAGGCTCCCTCCTCTTCTCCATTTGATTTCTACTTCTAGTCTTTTTGACTAGAAAATAATCCTTTTGTGACACCATAAAAAGAACCAAAACCCTATGCTGGAAAAAACTAAAATGGAAGCATAGTGGATGCCTGCAAAGTAGCACTCTGTCTTATGGTGGTGTTTTGCTTCTTTTCCTTATATGAAAGACAGACTAGAAGTAAAGATAATGATTTTTCTCAATGCCCATTTTTTTCTTTTTTTGAGACAGGGTCTCACGCAGTCACCCTGGGGTTGAGTGCCTTGGTGTCATAGCTCACAGCAACCTCCAACTCTTGGGCTCAAATGATTCTCTTGCCTCAGCCTTCTGAGCAGCTGGACTACAGGAGCCCACCCAGCTATTTTTAGAGACGGGGTCTCACTCTTGCTCAGGCTGGTCTTGAACCTGTGAGTTCAGGGCAATCCACCTGCCTTAGCCTCCCAGAGTGCTAGGATTACAGGCGTGAGCCACTGCACCCAGCCTCAATGCCCATTCCTGGAGTATCTCTGACCCAAATGTTATAATTCCCTACGTCAGTTTGAAAACATCTGTCACACAAATGAGCCCCAAACCAAAGAGAGTTGCAGATAATGCTGACATTTTAGTAAGAAAGGTCTGGAAATGGTCTCCTCTCTGTGGTTTTGCTTTGCTCCATAATCATGGAGCAGTTTGAAACAAATGAACATTGACGGTTTTATTATTTCATCCAAACAGACGTCAGAAAAATGGCTTCCAAGTATGATATAGAGAAAAATGATGGAATTTCTAAGTTAATTAAAACAAGATAGAGAAAAACCCCAGAAGGCCAGGCAAGCTCTATCTTTAGTGACAAGAGAAGGGAGAAAAGAGAAATAAGCCTGTGGACCTTATCAGTGTGAGGGAAGCAAATGACCACAAGAAGGTCCATTTATCTGCTCACCCACCGAGTGCCTGCTGTGTGCTGGGCTCTGTGCTGGGGAAAAAAAAAAAACCAGTCCCAAGTAGAATGCAGCTCAGCAGGAGACAGTGAAAAGCAGACTGGGAAGAACTGGTGCTCCCCGAGCACCAGGGGCTGCCCTAGAACACACAACCCCAGGCTCAAGGACTCAGAGGAAGGCTTCCTGGAGGGAAGCAACAGCAACTCTCAGATTCTGCAGAGAAGTAGGAGCTAGGCTGACACAGTGTGCTGAGGAGGGGAGTATGAGGCAAGGCAAGAAAGCCCCTCAGGGAGCAAACACAGGGTACAGGAGAACAAGAAGGCCGGAAGTCCTAGAGCAAAGGATGCAAGAAGGGCAGAGCTGGATTAAGCCCCATGGGACAAACCCAAAAAACATCCAGCCTCATACCTTATTCACAGAACTCATAATTCATACATCTATCTCCCCTATTTTCCCATGATGCCTTGCACACTTGGCTGTAAAGACAATGCAGGCAGGATGTTCAGCTATAGCAAGACAGTGACTCAGAGTATACAGCTGGCCAATAAAAACTTCAAATAATCTTAGCCCAAAGGCCAAGAAGTGATGACAATAGAATCTCAGGGTGGCACCCGTATCTCAGTCAGCTGTGCGCCAACCACATACACCAAGGGTGGTGGGTTTAAACCTGGCCTGGGCCAGTTAAACAACAATGAGAACTGCAACAAAAAAAAATAGCCGGGCATTGTGGCAGGCACCTGTAGTCCCAGTTACTTGGGAGGCTGAGGCAAGAGATTCGCTTAAGCCCAAGATTTTAAGGTTGCTGTGAGCTGTGACACTATGGCACTCTACCCAGGGTGACAGCTTGAGACTCTGTCTCGAAAAAAAAGCGGGGGGGGGGGGCAGCACCTGTGGCTCAAAGGAGTAGAGTACCAGCCCCACATGCCGGAGGTGGTGGGTTCAAACCCAGCCCTGGCCAAAAACTGGGAAAAAAAATCTTAAACCACAATAGTAAGGCTTTTTGCAAGAAAAAGCATATCTGAAAGAGACATATGTGTACACACACTCAGACCCACTACTCCTAGAAACTCCTCCATCATATATTAAGAGGAAAGTCCACACATTGCAAAAACTGTTTTGGGGAATGGCGACCCATTTTATTGCCTTCCTGTCATGGAGAAAACCTCTGATGAATTGAAGCAATTGGACATATTTTATTTCAAAATCTGCTCCCACACAGCCTTAAGGTCATACGTAATGTGAGTCTCACGGGGACCAGGACATCTGTCCACCGCTTGTTTCATCCTAATCCATCCACCCTCCCATGGAAGCTGCCCAGGGAGGCAGAGACCTGTAGGGAGCCAATTGAGCTGTATCTATCCAGGTATCATTACACATTTCTTTCAGCTATAATTATTCTTTCTAGAAGACAGAGCCATCCTGGTGGAAGGCAGAACGGGGCAATACCACCCAGACGCAAAGACTAGGCAGCTGGCAGAGGGCATCGAGGTGGCTCTGCCATCTGGTACTTAGAAGGAAGGGCCCGAGGCTCACACACACACCCCCAGCCTGTAAAACCCAGACTCTGCCAAAGCAGACCAAGTGGTAATGCCTCCACCCAACTCTATTCAGCCTTTCTGCTCACATGGATCCATTGTGTGACTTCTCATCCCCTTCAAGGCAGCCCTTAATGTTGATTTTCACCGATTAATATTCTGATTTGTGGGAGAGGGGTTGAGAGTGGGACAAAGTGTACAGTGTTTTCTGTCTTGCAGTCTCCACAAGCCCTGGAGACAGCCTTAATCTCTTCTGTCCAGAGACAGTCCTGCTGAAAATAATGGTGGATTATTTTCCTTAAAAAATAAATGTCATGGCTAAAGCTAAATCATTTTCTATTTTTGTCATTTCAGAAATCCAGATATATTCCCAACTGGTAGTAATTATTTATTTCTTCTATGGGCTGTGCCTCCAGTGCCTAGCACATAGCAGGCATTTATAAACACTTATTGGTGTCAGATGATGTATAACTGGCATGAGAGCCTGCTTGTTTAGAGAAGGAAATTCCAAGAAATCAAAGATCCAAAAGCACCAGCATGGATAATCTACTACAGAGCACACCTCAACATGTGCCTGCCCAGAGGAGTCTGTGCCACCAAACTAGACTGAAGGGTGAAGATTCTACTCTCAGGGATCATTTCTTCAGAAGTTTCTCAATGTGGGGACCCATTCCGATTCAGGACCCCATGTAGGAATCCTCCATTAGAAAAACATACATGCATCAAATAGGTTTTGTTTAGATTCTGTCCTGTCTGTGGGAAGACATCTGGAGATGTCACTCAGCAGCAGAGATTTGCAGGAACCAGATGGCTGGTAAAACAAGAGGCTATTCTCAATCCAGAGCCAACAGGAAAGCTGGAAGGCAGAGCCCAAATTTAGTTTGAAACTTGGTGCCCAATAGTATAAAATTAGAAACTCCTTTGGACCATCTGGCTGTTTTAAATAAATACCTGTCTTTCCAATCACAGAATGGAAGGAACCTCAAAGTCTAGCTCCCTGGCCTTAAATATAACTGTACCATCAGTAGTGCCCAGCAGCCATGGGCGATGTGTCCCAGGACAAGCTGACGGACCCCATGTAAATGGCTGCCAATCTTAAGGATCATAACAGTCTTTAGATTCCAACATCTCTTTTACTCTTCTCTCTCTTACCTCCACCAAATTCCTTTTTCTTACCCTCCCAAGACTGGAACACGCACACACACACACACACACACCCCACGGGTACCCCATCTAATCAATGTTCTTTCTGATTCAAACATCTCTTTTACTCTTTTCTCTCTACCAAATTCCTTTTTCTTACCTTCCCAAAGCGAGAACACACACACACACACACATACACACAGAAGTACCCCATCTAAAAGAGTTTCACTCTGTCACCCTAGGTAGGGTACCATGGCATCGTAGCTCACAGCAACCTCATACTCTTGGGCTCAAGTGATGCTCTTGCCTCAGTTTTTCACTTTTTTAGCAGACACAGGGTCTTTCTAAGGCTGGTCTGGATCTCATGAGCTTAAGGACACTTGCCTCAGCCTCCCAGAGTACTAGAATACAGGTGTGAGCTACTGCACCTGGCCCCTATCTAAAATATGTTGATTGGATATTGCCTTTCTGCCAACCTACCCATAATGGTCTTTCCTTCTGTACATGACTCTTTTTTTTTATTGAATCATAGCTGTGTACAAAAATTCAATCATGGGGTACAGTGTGCGGGCTTCACATACAATTTGAGATATTTTTATCAACCTGATTGACATAACATTCATGAGATTTTCTCATTTACTATGTAAAAACATTTTTGATCGGTATTTAGAAGTTTTCTCCTGACCCTTCAAATATGCACCACAAGTGTGATCTCACCCTTTATCCTATCTCTTCCCACTCTCTCCCTCCCCTTTCCTTCCTCTCCCCTTTCCCTGTCTTCTGTGCAATAATTGGGTTGTAGCCTTCACTTGAAAGATATAAATTTGCTTCATATTAGGGGTATATACATTGGATACTTTTTCTTCCATTCTAGAGATATTTTGCTAAGGAGAACATGTTCCAGCTCCATCCATGTAAATATGAAAGAGGAAAAGTCACCCACTTTCTTTAAGGCTGCATAACCCAATTATTGCACAGAAGACGGGGAAAGGGGAGAGGGAGGGAAGGAGAGGGAGAGGGTGGAGGGAGACAGGAAAAAGGGTGAGATCACACTTGTGGTGCACATTTGAAGGGTCAGAAGAA
>CAUYON010163998.1:0-11501 GCA_963573935.1 Arctocebus calabarensis | reverse complement strand
GGGAGAGAAACGGAGAGAGCTTCTCTCTCCCCACTAGAATTTTCTCCCTCTAACAGATGCCTTAATGTTTTCTGTATTCTTTTCTTTCTTTTCTGTGAATAAATTCTGTCTTACAAAAATTAAAAAAAAAAAAAAAAAAGTGTTTCCTTTCCTCTTATATATGGAGTGAGACATTATCTCATCGTGGTTTTAATTTGAATTTCCTTGATGATTAATGATTTTGAGCATTTTTCTGTATACCTGTTAGCCATTTGTATATCTTCTTTTGAGAAATGTATATTCAGATCATTTGCCAACTTTTAATTTTTTTTTTTTTTGCTGTTATGTTCCTTGTATACCCTGGACGTTAGTCTTTTGTTGGATGAATAGTTTGCAGATATTTTTTCCTATTCTGTGGGTTGTTTTTTTACTCTTTTGATGTTTTGATGTTTCGTTTGCAGTACAGATGCTTTTTACTTTAATATTATCCCATTTGTCTATTTTTGTTTTTGGTGCTTTTGCTTTTAAGGTCTTAGTCATAAGAATTTTTGCCCGCAATATTCTGCAGCATTTTCTCAGTGTTATCTTCTAGTAGTTTCATAGTTTTGGGTCTTATGTTTTAGTCTTTGATCCATTTTGAGTTGATTTTTGTATGTAGTGAAAAATAGAGGTCTAGTTTATTCTTCTGTATATGGATATCCAGTTTTCCTAGCATCATTTATTGAAGAGATTGTTATTTCCCCAGTGTATATTCGTGGTGCCTTTGTTGGCTGTAAATACTTGGAATTATTTGTGAATTCTCTATTCTGTTCCATTGTTATATTTGTCTGTTTTTATACCAAACCATGCTGTTTGGGTTGCTAAAGCTTTGCGATATATTTTGGAGTTAGGTGATGTAATGCCCCCAGCTTTTTCTTTTTGCTCAAGATTGCTTTGGTTATTCCAGGTCTTTTGTGGTTCCCTATGAATTTTAGGATTGTTTGTTCTTTTTCTTTTCTTTCTTTTTTTTTTTTTTGTAGAGACAGAGTCTCGCTTTATTGTTGTTTAGCAGGCCCGGGCTGCTTGGTAGAGTGCCGTGGTGTCACACTGCTCACAGCAACTCCAATGCCTGGGTTTAGGTGATTCTCTTGCTTCAGCCTCCCTAGTAGCTGGGACTACGGGTGCCTGCTACAATGCCCAGCTAGTTTTTTGTTGCAGTTCGCCGGGGCCGGGTTTGAACCCTCCACTCTCGGTATATGGGGCTGGTGCCCTACTCACTGACCCACAGGCACCACTTGTTTGTTCTATTTCTTTGAAGAAGGTCACTGGTATTTTGACAGAAATTGAATTGACTATGTAGATTGCTTTAAACAGTGTGGTCTTTTTTTTTTTTTAAACAATATTAATTCTTCTGATCCATGAGCATGGGATGTCTTTCCATTTGTTTGCATCCTCTTCGAGTTCTTTATCAGTTTTTTTGTAATTTTTCTTGTAATCCTGGATTGACTTTTTGTCATTGCGTTAGTGTTTCCCAGAGGCTCGATGTATATATTTTTGCAACTCTTCCCAGGAACAATGACATTTAAAAAGAGAATTTTTGGAAAGAGATGCACCTATGAAGGCCTGATGCTGGAATTTTCAATGTTGTGATGGGGGAGACATTTTTGTTTTAGTAGTTTTTTTTGGAAACTTTCTCTTGAAAGTGGCTAGAGCATTAGCCAGGAAGGAGCAAGCACAGTGGAAAAATATAGTGTGTATGCTTTAGAATAGGGAGGAATGGGGAGAGAGGAGGCACATGGACAGGGATATAAAGATGTAGGTTCTAGTGTTGACCTTTGGTGTGAACTTGGACAAGTTTTGTAGTTTTTTTTTTTTAAATATCTGTTTTCCGACTAAACGAAATGTTCCTTTTGGAGGGTGAGGATGTCCTCCCTTATTGAGGTATTTTCAGGCCTTAGATATAAATCTGCTACATATTAGATATTCTAGTAGTGTTGGATGAAATGAAGGTGAACACAGCAGTTTTCTCACGTGCAAAACCAGGGTTTGGACCAAATGATCTGAAATAGGGTCTTTTTATGCTCTTATTACTTCAGTATTTAAGAGTAATTGCTGTTTTTCCTTATGAGAGCTCAAGTCCATGCCCAAGTGGCTAAACCCCATTACCACCCTGAACACTCTGGGGTCACTGGGACTTTGTTCGCATGGACATCTTTCCTCTTTCAGATCTTTAGGACATAAGTAGCACTGATATGGAAGAAAGGAAACCTTATTTTTCATGCCTTGTTCCTTTCCTGGAAAGGGCACAGCAGGGTGTGGCCACCACACCTGCTCCAGCTTCCCAATGAGAAACCGCCACAGCCTTCCCCCCCGCCCCGAAAAGCGCTGTTCTCCAGGTGGGTCTCGATGCCCTCTTCCCAACCTGGTCGGAGAGAGCCAAAGACTCCCCTCCGGCGCAGGGTGGGCTTGGAACCGCGCCGGCCCCCGCCCTCCGAGGTTGCGGAGCAGGTGACGGGTCTCTGGCAACGCTCTGGGTTAGTTACCTGGCACGGGGCGGGGCGGGGGCGGGGTCGGGGTGGGATCCGTGGCTACGATTGGGTCGCACCGCGCCTGTCTCCATGTGCCGCGCGGCGGAGGCACAACATTCAAGCCCGGGGGCGGGGCTGGCGCGCGCCGGGAGGAAGCTGCCGCGCGGCAGCTGTGGGGCGTGGGGGCGGCGGCGGCTGCGGTCGAGACCTAGGCGGTGGCGGCTGAGACGGAGACGGCGGCATCCCAGCCGGGGAGTGTGCATCCCCGGGCACCCCTGCAGACCACATGGAGGCGGCGGCGGCGGGCGGGAGCTGTGGCACTGGGCCGCCGCCGCTGCTGCTGAGTGAGGGGGAGCAGCAGTGCTACTCTGAGCTTTTCGCGCGCTGCGCCGGCGCCGCGGGCGGGGGACCTGGGTCCGGGCCCCCAGAGGCCGCCAGGGTCACCCCTGGCACGGCGACCGCGGCGGCCGGTCCGGTGGCCGACCTTTTCCGGGCGTCGCAGCTGCCCGCTGAGACGCTGCACCAGGTATGTCCCCGCGTCGCTTGTCCCTGCGGATTTGTGGAGACAATGTCTTTGGGGTTGGAGGTTGTGAATGGGTGGCAGGGTTGACCCCCGGACCCAGAGGCCTCAGCCACCTTGCAGAGACGGGGTTCTGCAGGCGGGGATGGCGGCGACGCCCTTGTCCCCGGGCACACCAGCCTCCGCAGCTCAGCTCCTCTCCTAGTGCTGAGTGTCCTCCCCTTCTTCCTTCTCTGAGACCGTCTGACACTCCTTTCCCTCCCCCGGCCATTTCTGGGGTTCTTTAACCTCCCAGACCCAAAATTTGCCCTGTTCTGGAAGTGGTATTTGTTTTGGCTGGTGTCTAGTTTAACCTCTGCTCACCGCTCTTGCCTCTCCCTCTCCCGAGTGGGCACTTAGGGTGCCTTGCTGGGATTTGAACTTGAAGTGTGTGTGTGTGTCTGTATGGCTAGGAGCCCAGGACTGAATGCTGCCCTTTCTATGTATTTGTGATACATGCATATGTACTATATATATTTTCCTACTAAGATATTTCTGAATATTAGTGTTAAACTGGAAAACCTTAATGACAAGTTGTAGAACAGGGACGTGAGACCAAAAGAGGACGTTTTCAAGTCAAAGTCAAGTTTCTCATTTGAGACTAGAGGTGGACCTCAGTAGTCCACCATGGAGGACAGCCATAGTTTCCCATTTTGTCAGTGCTTGGAAAGTAAGGGGTTTAATAGCCTCCTTCTGGCTGCTCTATACCTGACAAAGGACTAGGAGACCTCCACAGTAGAGGTGGTTTTTGTTTTGTGCTTTCCTTGGAGCTTGGAGAAAGACTACTTGACAAGTCCTTCGTCTGTCATTTAACGTCACCAGCGTTTCTTGATGATGAGATTGTTTAGGTACAAAATGTGAAATGAAGCTTTTCTTAAAAGCAGTAGTATGAAAGTTATTAGCACCAATTGACTGTTTATAGTGATGAGTAGTATTTTAAAATCTAGTTTCAAAGGAGTACTAGGGTTTTATGGTTCACTTGGAACATCATTCTGTTTGTAGGTTTTTTTTTTTTATCACTTATGGCTGCATTTTATACTGCTGGAGCATGCATATGCCTGTGTTTGTCAGCATAACTTCAGCCAATCTGTAATCTTTCACCTTTTCAAATTTAGGATTTCTGAAAACGTAACTATAATAGCAGTCACAAAACTTAGTATGGCTGTTTGTCCCCTAATATGTCCTTGGTATGTAGACAATTCTACCACTGCTGCTGAGCAGTTAAGCTGGACCAGGCAAAGAGAAAGTGTCCTAAAACACAATCTGTGACTATTACGTGAGGCCCTCAGAATCCTTCTAGGCATAATTTATTAAATGTTGTAGCCACTTCCCAGCTGAAAGAGGAATAACTAAGTGACTGAGGCTATGCAGCAAACAGCTGGGTACCTGGCAAGGCTTATTTTATTGTCAGCAGTATATTGGACGTGAAAAGAGGAGGTGAACATATTCAATCTAAATGTATTGGTTGATGCTTCTTCAGAATTGGGGATGAGGCTTTCCCGGTGTTGGAGCCCACACTTTTGTGAGGTACACATGATTTAAAAAGAACCCAAGGCACAGTGCCTTGGCATAAATGAGATTATATATTTGATGTCCAGTTGAAAACTCTTTGCAAAAGACTGTTTCCAATGCTGGCAAAAGGGAATGCCCCTAGAAGATTGCTTGGAGTAAATCTCTCAGAGCTTTAAGCTCCCTTATTCAGCTCAGCAGAACAGAACACATCCTTTTCTTTTGACCTAACAAAATCACAGTAACCCGATATTCTTGGTATTGGTGAAAATGAACATTGAAGGCATCCCGGACAGGAAAAAGTAATCCTAAGAGTCAGCAACTGGCAGGCATCTAATTTTTACCAACCACTTTGATGGGCTGGGTATGTTTGCTCCTTTCTCCTACTTTGCATCACCCTATCAGTGTATTAGCCATTAAAAAAAAAAAAAACAAATGTAGATGTTTTTACCCTTTCCCTGTTAAACAGGAACCTGTACGTTTAGATTCAAGTGGCCCAACAGGTATAACTGCTCAAATCATGGAGGTACTTACCAGCCCTGGTAGTTTCTATGGAAACAGCCAGGTTTTCTTCTTAATAAGCATATAATTAAGATTACCATAATCTTCCAGGAAGGGTGAAAATCTTACCATCTTAGCAGGAGTAAATTTTCTATAAAAATACGTAATTCTATCTGCTCCTTGGAGTAAAAATAAACCACTACACCTGTTACTTTGTTATGGAAATAAACATACAGATTTATCTTGGGAGAATTTTTTTCCAGGTGATTGATATAGATCTATGTGTGTGTGTGTGTGTATATATGTGAATATATGGTATATATATATAATCTCTACATGTTTTTAATAGACTTTTTTTCAGATCTGTTTTAGATTCACAGCAAAATTGAGCAGAGAGTACAGAGCATTTCTATATACCCTTTTGCCTACCCTCCCCTACTGTCAACATCTTGCACCAGAGTGGTCCAGTAGTTACAATCCCTGAATCTACATTGACACGTGATTATTAAAGTCTATAGTTTATGTTAGGATTCACTCTTGGTGCCGCATGTTCTAGGGGTTTGGACAAATGTGTAGTGACATGTACCCACCATTATAGTATCCCACAGAATAGTTTCATTGCCCTAAAAATCTATGCTCCACCAATTTATCCTTCCCTCCTCACTAAGTACTCCTGGCAACCACTGATCTCCACAGTTTTATGTTTTTCAGAATATGATATAGGTGGAGTTATACAGTATGCAGCCTTTTCAGATTGGCTTTTTTCAGTTGGTAAAATGTATTTAAAATTCCTCCCTGCCTTTTTATGGTTTGATGATTCATTTCTTTTTAGCACTGAATAATATTCCATTGTCTGGTTGTACCACTGTTTATCCATTCACCTTCTGAAGGACATCTTGGTCACTTCCAAGTTTTGGCAGTTATGGATAGAGCTGTTATAAACATCTGTATGCAGATTTTTGTGTGGACATAAGCTTTTAACTAATTTTGTGTAACTAGCAAGGAACATGATTGCTAGGTTGTATGGTAAGAATATGTTTAGTGTAGAAAGAAATTGCCAAACTGACTTCCAAGTGGTTGTACCATTTTGCATTCCTACATGCAATGAATGAGAATTCCTATTGTTCCACCTTTTCGCCAGCATTTGTTACTGTCAGTATTTTGGATTTTGGTCAGTCTAATATGTGTATTATGATATCTCATTGTTTATATTTGTAGCTTCCTAATAACATATGATGTTGAGCATCTTTTCATGACTTATTAGCCATGCTAAATTATATTTAGATGTATCATAATATCTTGTTTTAAAAGGCGTTTTGAAGGCTGGGTGCAGTGGCTCATGCTTGTAATCCTAGCACTCTGGAAGGCCAATGCCGGTGGATTGCTTGAGGTCAGGAGTTTGTGACTAGCCTGAGCAAGAGCGAGACCCTGTCTCTAAAAAACTAGATGGGTGTTGTGGTGGCTGCCTGTAGTCCCAGCTACTGGGAAGATTGAAGCAAGAGAATCACTTGAGCCCAAGAGTTTCAGGTTGCTGTGAGCTGTGACGCCACGGCACTGGACCCCAGGGTGGACTGAGTGAGACTCTTCTCAAAAAAAAAAAAAAAGGCCTTTTAATCTCTTTATAGAGTATTCATTTTCATGTGGTGATTTATTTAAAAGCAGGATTCTAGAAGTAGGTGGAAAAGTGGTAAAATGAAACACTTTTAAACTAGGAACAGAAAATGAATGTCTAAGAAGAGATAAATGGTTTTTAATATTTCATGATAGAGCTACCTATGTTAGAATGATTGGTGTTTGGTAAGAGGGACTTTACCTAACAAATGCAATCAGTGTAACCTGGTTTCTTGTACCCTCAATGAATCCCCAACAATTAAAAAGAAAAAAGAATGATTGGTGTTTGGTTTTCCAGGTTGTGAAGTATTCTGCCAGTATTTGAAGGCCAGCATTTTTCCCCCCAGAGACAGAATTTTTTTTATATTTTAAAACAAAACCAGCCTCCCCTTATTATCCCCCAAACAAACAAAAAAACAGATAAAATAAAATTTACAGTGAATATACCCACCAAACATCTGTATGTGCAATTAAATACGGAGTCTGTTACTGTTGCATGAATCTCAGACAAACAATATACAAGTGTTCTGGGGGTGGGGGATTCCCGAGTTTTAACTTTGTGGGGTTTGAGAAGTCAAGATAGGGGAAGTGAGAGAATGGG
This sequence comes from Arctocebus calabarensis, assembly GCA_963573935.1. Lineage (NCBI taxonomy): Eukaryota > Metazoa > Chordata > Mammalia > Primates > Lorisidae > Arctocebus > Arctocebus calabarensis. Next base: position 4,234 of record CAUYON010163998.1, on the reverse strand, counting down.
GAAATTAATTTTTTCTTAATTCTGTCCATATAAATATATTCATAAAGACCAAAAAAGGGAAGGAAGCTTGGGATGTTAAGGGAATAGGAGAATAGGGAAGTGTAGGACCCTCCCAATTCTACCTGACAAAAAAATAGGAAAGAAATTAATTTTATGGGGGGAGAAGAGGTAAAAAAATGATAGAAGAGGATGAGAAGGAGAGAGGAGCAGAGTGGGTACAATCAGGGAACATGAGGGAACCTGTGGGAAGCAAGGAGTCCAGTGTCAATGTGAGTATTTCCATCCTCATCTATTTCCATCCCTCATGCTCAGGCTCCAGTTGAGTGTCACCCTCCTTACTTCCTGCCTCTGTCCATGGTCTGTCAGGATCCCTCAACCCCCTCTGCCCATACTATGCCGGTCCCTTCTCCTCTATTGGGAGATGGCTTGCTCCAGGATCCTCAGATCATAGTTCTTTTTGGCCATTTGAAGTTTGAAGTGATTCACAGAGTTGTTGAGATGAAGAGTGGCATTCTGGGTAGCCAGAAGGCTGGGGAACACAGCCACGATGGTGTGCAAGGCAGCAAGGGCCAAGTGGTGGCTGTTCTTGGCAGTCCCACTATCCTTCCCCTTCCCTCACCAGGCAGCCCCTGAGAATCTTTGAACCACTGGATCTTGGTGCCAGACATGGCAAGCTGCATGAAGAGTTTGGCCGCCTCAGTACTGGTGATGCCCTCAGGGAGATCTCTCACCTCAGGGAGATCTGTCACCTCTTGCACCCACCCCAGGACAGCGTCTGCCATCCCCAGGTCAGTGGAGGTAGACTGAATGCTTGTCTCTTGCCCCGGTTTCCACGCTTCAGTCCACTGTGTCCCTGGTGCACTGTGTAAGTCGACTGGCTGGGGAGCAAGGGAGGGCAGATGGACAGATTGTACTGTAATGGCTGGCGCAAGAGGGAGTAGCACCCATCACCTTGTGCTGGGTCCCCATGCTGGGGGAACTGTGTGAGGACAGGCAGCGTGCAGAGCCTGCTGAGGTTGGCCATGGGAGAAGGTGTTGGAGACTGGCTAGGAGATGTGACAGGGCTGCTGTTCATCTGTGTGCTGGCCTGGGGATGACTGTCAGGATTGTACAGGTCTCCAGGCTTCTGACCCCGCCGGTCCATGCTGTAATATTTACAGCGACTCCTCTGGACCATGGATGGTTCTAGGGGGTCTGGGGTCCATTATGAACATTCAGCTGCATGACCACCACACTTGGTCCAGACACTGACTCCTGAGTCCTGCTGTGGCATCTGTGGTGGACTGCAGGGAGAGGGGGACTGAGGCATCTGGTTCTACTCAGAGCTAGGAGGTTGCAGAAATCACACAGAAGGGCTCATACTGTTCTGCTGAGCTGGGGGTAGGGGACGGGAGTAGGGATCACACTGTAGTACGCTGGTACACCCCTTGCTGGGAGGTGAAGGCCAGCCTTTCGCTAGAAGACATAGGCCCTCATGCTCAACCTGTGGGTCACAACCCCTTAGGGGGTCAAATGACCCTTTCACAGGAGTCACCTAAGACCATGTTTCCTTAAAAAAAATCTTTATTATCCACTTTTACAATGATTCATTGTTACGGTGCTGGTGCTGTAGGGATGCTTATGCTAAAGGAAAGTAGGTGGCATTGTCTTTATTTCTTTAGAATGTCATGTGATTGGGGGACTGTTCTAAACATGTATGAACATTTGAAACACCGTCATAGATAGCGGAATGCGTACTGATAGTCTTTTTGTTTTTTTTTGAGGCAGAGTTTCACTTTGTCACCATTGGTGGAGTGCTATGGCGTCATAGCTCATAGAAACTTCAAAAACTTTTGGGCTCAATAGATTCTTTTGCCTCAGCCTCCCAAATAGCTGGGACTATAGGCGCTGGCCACAATGCTTGGCTATTTTTAGAGATGAGGTCTAGCTCATGCTGGTCTTGAACCTGTGAGTTTAGCAATCCACCTGCCTTGGCTTCCAGAGTGCTAGGATTATAGACATGAGCCACCGTGCCTGGCCCATATTGATATTCTTGAGGGTGCTAGAGGACCGTTGAGCTAATTAATTAGACTTTCATGGGCTTTCCCTCCTCATCTTTAAAAAAATGGAAAACTTGAAGCAAACAAGTAGATAGAATAATGCATGAAACCCCATTATACTTGCCACTCAGGCTCAACAAGCCACGATGCATGGCTAATTTTGTTCCATCTATTTTCCTACCTTTGCTCCCTTCCCTCTGTTATCCTGAAGCAAGTCTCAGACACCATATGATTCATACAGCTTATCTTTATGGAAGGAGGGAAGGTGGTCAGAAGGAGATGGGAACATGAAGGGGATTAAGATGTGGCCTGTGGTCAAATGGCAAGACTGATGATGGTTCAGCACATTCAAGCCATTGGCAGTCATTGAAGTGTTTGAAAGCTGATTTAAAATAGTTGAGGAAATCAGCAGGGAGACTGAGAAAGTAACCAACTGAAAACTAGAAATACAAGATGGATTTGAGCATTGTCCTAGATTAATACTCCTAAGTAAGTGCTGTCCTACTCTTAAGGGCATAGAGAATTGGTTTGGAGGAAATGTTGGGTTGTTTTGCTAATTATTTATCATTTTTAAAAGAGAGGTTGATTCCTTTAGAGGCTTTTTCAAACGTTCTATTATTTCCTAAAGGCAAATTTTCATATTTTATATTTAGGGTATTCTATTCTTCATACTTATCTATTGGGCAACCAATTGACCAGGCTTGCTGAGGATTGAAGAGTTTCCAGGGGCATGAGACTTTCAGTTTTCACACAATCCCAGGCAAACTGGTATGGTTTGTTACCCTCCTCTATTAGTTACTGCATTAGTTATCCATTGTTCTATAGGATGTCTCAAAAGTCATCCCTAGGCTCGACGCCTGTGTTTCAAGCCCCTAAGGCATCAGCCATATAAACCTGAGCTGACAGGTTCGAATCCAGCCTGGGCCCACCAAACAACAATGACAGCTGCAACCAAAAAATGGCTGGGCGTTGTGGTAGGTGCCTGTAGTCCCAGCTACTTGGGAGGCAGAGGTAGGAGAATTGCTTGAGCCCAGGAGTTGGAGGTTGCTGTGAGCTGTGATGCCACGGCTTGCTCAAGACAGCTTGAGGCTCTGTCTCAAAAAAAAAAAAAAAAAAAGTCATCCCAAAAGTCATCATACATAGGGAAAATGGGAAAATTTGGCTAAATGTACCTTTATTCATGAAATAGTAACTAAAAATTTTTATTTATTTATTTATTTTTATTTTATTTTATTTACACTATAAATTTTTAGAAAGAGATAGCTGAAATGTACAGAATATTTTGTAAATACTTTGTAAAATTTATTATGACTATTTTGTAAATAAACGTACATTTAACTACAATTTCCCATCTTCCCTATGCATGGTGACTTTAGGGGTGACTTTTGAGACACCCTGTATAATGAATTACCATAAATTTAGCAGCTTAAAACAGCACACACATTTATTATTTCTCAGATTCTATGAGCTGGGAGTCTAGAAGTGCCTTAGCTGAGTCCTTTCCGTTCAGGGTTTCATAAAGCTGCCATCAAGATGTCAACTGGGCTGCAGTCCTTTTGGGAGCTTGGGAACCTCTGCCAAGCTCATTTGGTTGTTGATAGAATTTAGTGCCTGTGATTTTAGGATTGAGGCTCTCGGCTCCTCAAGGCCACCTACACTCCTCTGCCCATGGCCTTCTCCCTAGGCAGTTCACAACATGGCTGTTTGCTTCTTTAAGGTCAGCAGGAGAGTGTCTCACTCTAGTTGGCTAAGAGAACTGGCATCCGATCACCTTTGCTATAGTCCATTGATTAGAAGCAAGGCACAGGTTCTGTTTTCACTCAAGGGGAAAGGATTATGCAAGAGCACAGAGACTAGAAAGTGAGAATTATTGGGAAACACTTGAGGGTCTTTCTGCCACATTTGCTTTTCAGGATTTGTCTGAAGTAGAAAATTATTCTGTTTAGCTCTTTGAGGCCAGAAAATATATATATATATTTTGTGTGTGTGTATGTTTTGCTCAGCCACTGATTTAGATTTTTAAAAATCTTTTTAAGAAACATTTTCATGCATAATTCATTTCTTTTTCTTTTTTTTTTTTTTTTTTGAGACAGAGCCTCAAGCTGTCACCCTGGATAGAGTGCTGTGGCATCACAGCTCACAGCAACCCCCAATTCCTGGGCTCAAGCGAGTCTCTTGCCTCTGCCTCCCAAGTA
>CAUYON010163994.1:0-20140 GCA_963573935.1 Arctocebus calabarensis | reverse complement strand
TCTGCTTCTTCCCAAAACTGAATTGAGCTACTGTAAGGTGATATAAAGAATCTTCTATTGCTTTGATAGAGAAGTCATGTATTAATTTGAATCCATTTCCATCTTCACGCAATCATTTAAAAGGCCACAGATCTATGACCCGGGCAGCAGCCAGGATACAGCCAAGGACGAGACGCGGCGTCTGAGGACGCGTTTCCAGTTTCTCCACCTGGCCTAATTTTACTCTATTGATGGGCAAGTTATATTGCTAATTTATCTTCAATACAATGTTCTAGCTAGAAAATAGCACATCATCTCAAGGGATGGAAAGCAGCACCTGACTTGAAAATATTTCACATCAAAATCTCTCTGAGACCAAACTAGAAAGATGTGATTGGTGTGCTGGGCTGAAGTCCTTAGTAGAAGCTTTTTAAGATGTGGCTCTGTGATCTGCTTATGTGTCAAAAAGGAAATGTTTCGATACATTAGAGAAATCAGATTAACTTCTATAATTTTCGTAATGAAATTTCAACCTTATAAGCCCTGTTCTGGTTTCTAGAACACATAAACCACTCAAGACAAGTAATACAAAACTAAAATTTTAAGATTTCTTTAGTAAATATCAACTTGAACATTTACATTCAGTTTCTAGTTACTTCATTAGCCATCTGACAAATAATTATTTGTGCATGTGGCCCAAAGGCAGACACCATTTCTGCTTGGTATCCAATGCATACCAACAGGAGACACGAACATTACCAAGGATGTCCAACCTTTTTTCCCCCCACACATAGGAAGAAAAAGTCTTGGGCCACTCATTAAATATGCAAACACTAATGAAAGCTGATTAGCAAAAAAAGGTCTGTGCATACTTTTCATAACATTCACCACCACAGATAAGCAAAAAAATTCCTCACAAAATCAGCATGTAGCCATAGGACACGGATTGGACAGCCTTGCATTAAACCATGAATTTCTGAATTATAACCAATCTGAACATGACAAAGGAGACTCCCAGGTTGTCCTAAGAACATTAAACAGGGGCTAGATCTCATTAAAGAGACTTCCTGGAGGTAGCCCCATCTCAGCTAAGCCAAAAACCTAGAAGTTACCTTGGCACCCCAGCATCACTCTATACCCATTGTCAGAACCTCCTAGCAGCTCTACCTTGATTAACAATGCACACAGAATCTGATGCATTCTCAGAACCTCCTCTGATACCATCCTGATCCAAGAAAGCAGCAGCCTCTCTCATGTGGGACATGTCCAAAGCCACTACATGATTTCCCTGCTTCCATCCTTGCCCCCTACATTCTATTCTTAGTAGAGAAGGCTGAAGTGACCCTACTCAAACCCAAGTAGGTCACCTCTCTCTTCAGTTCAACATCCTCCAATGGCACCCATCTCACTTAGAAGTTAAGAACTGGGTCCTTGAAAGAGCTCACCATACATGGCCTGCAACATCTGTCCACACCGCCTCCCAGATTCCACCCCTGCTTTTCCCTCTCACTCATCCTGCCCTTGCTGCTCTTAGAACTGGCCAGCTCCTGCCCAAGGGCCTGGGAGACTATTTCCCCAGATACCCACAGGGCTCAGGGCTCACTCCCTCAGCACTGGCCTCCTTAGGCCTTCCCTGGCTACCACATTTCAAATGACAACTCCTCCTAGCACATCTACTGCATCCACCCCCATCTGACAGGTTAGATATGTGGCTTATTTGTTTCCTGGTGGTTTTCCTCACTGAATTCAACACTGTGTAATCCAGTTTCTTTCTTTTGTTCACTTCTGGGTCTGCTGTGATAAAGGTGAGCACTCAATAAAAAATGATAATGACTTTCCACTAATGCCAGAGGACACATTCCAGGTAGAGAGAAAGTATGTTCAAAGTCCCCAAGGAGGGAAGGACAGAACACCTGTGAGAGACTGAAAGGATAGTACAAGGGAGGAAGAGTGATACGAAGTGAGCTGTGGGAAGTAGGGCAGGGCGGGCAGGGCAGGCAGGGCCCTGGAGACCACAGAAGGGACATCAACCTTCTCACCAGAAGGAAAGCATTAAGCATGATCAAATGGGCGTTATACACACCTCTGGCTTCAGTGAGAGTCAGGGATCTAGGGGGAGGTATCAGTGAATGGGGGAGCTTAGTTAGGGGACTAAGTGCTATAGCTCAGATCACAAATGACCCTGGCTTGGACTGAGATGGCATCAGAGCAGAGGTGAAGGAAAGAAAGAAGATTCCTGAAATGGCAGTGGATTAAATCAACAGGTCTGGCTGATTATAACATATAGGGAAAAGCAATTCCAAGGTGATGCTGACCTGGTTGTACCTGTGAACCAACTGACAATGGACCTATTCACTGACACAGGGAAGGGGGGCAGCAGAGAGGAGAGCAGGGGAAGGTGATCTCTAGTACAGTTGAAGAAATAGTGAATTTGAGATAATTCTGAGTCATCCAAGTGGAGATTCCCAGTTGGCAATCAAATATCAGGTGACCATATCATGAACAGGTACAGTATGCCATGCAGTTTTATCTGGTAGCTGACAGGAAACTGAAAGGTTTTAAGTGACAGGATAAGATCTGCGATTATGAAAAATCAACCTAGATAGCAGGTAACACAATCAGAAAGCGTTACAACAGATTGTGTGAGCAGCCAGAGTCCAAGCAAAAGCTGTTGCCATGGGAAAGAAGAGAACACTTCCCTTCTGCACAGCTACTGGGGATTTTTCTAAAATATCCCAGATCATGTCAGCTGTCTCAGTTAAAATCCTTCAGGGGTGGGTGCACTGGCTCACACAAGGTGGGAGGATTGCTTAAGTCAGGAGTTCAAGAGCAGTCTGAGCAAGAGCAAGACTCTGTCTGTACAAAACACAGAAAAATTAGCTGGGCCTGATAATGGGAGCCTGGTCCCAGGTACTTGGGAAACTGAGGCAGGAGGATCACTTGAGTCCAGAAATTACAGGTTGCAGTGAACTAGGATCACACCACTGCATTCAAGCTGGGGCAACAGAGCAAGACTATCTCAAAAAATAAATAAAAATTGGCTCAGCACCTGTGGCTCAATGGGCTAAGGCACCAGCCACGTACACTTGAGCTGGTGGGTTCGAATCCAGCCTGGGCCCGCCAAACAATGACGGCTGCAACCAAAAAATGGCTGGGCGTTGTGGCGGGCACCTGTAGTCCCAGCTACTTGGGAGGCAGAGGCAGGAGACTCGCTTGAGCCCAGGAATTGGAAGTTGCTGTGAGCTGTGATGCCATGGCCCAAGGTGACAGCTTGAGGCTCTGTCTCAAATAAATAAATAAATAAATAAATAAATAGAATAAAAATACCATTGCTCCCATCATAAGTTTTTATCATTGTTTATTTTCTTCTTACAAGAGATAAAATGGAAAATATTAATGAGTTTTTTAAAAAGGAGATGGTTTTTTACTGTATAATCTGCACTGGGCAAGAAGATAAGCTACATTTTATAAGTATTTTATTTATAATCTAAGTATATTATAAAACACTCCAAAAAGATATTTATGCCCAAATTCTGTACAATTTTCTTAAATTCCGTACAATTCTTTAAAAAACCTTCAGTAAGTACATAAAGAGAGCAGTCAACAAAATTAAGTACATAAAAAGATCTGTTTAAATAACCAGAAAATCCTATTCCTAAATAAAGATTAAATGAGTTCATGACATTTTATATAGTAAAGAATAAGGGTGGGCAAATTAGCTCAGACATATTCATACTTTATAAAAATGAAAAATTAATACAGTGAGAAATACAGATAAAAATAATAAAACTTACATCCCCAATGATTTTTGCTGTTACTGCTGGAACTGCACCTTGATATAAATTAAAACGATATTTTTAGGATCTCTTACAATTATTTAACATTAGCACTAAAAGTTGATAATTAGTCCACAAACACAAAGCCTCATGCTAAGAATAAGCATCATCTTAATTTAATTCAATGAAAAATACTAGTTATATTAAAGTATGAGAAAAATTGATATAAAACTTGTGAAAACACTATTCAATGCTGTAACAGCCCGCAGTATGCCACCAGTCCTACAGATGAAATGTGTCAAACAGGCTCAGTGCCTGTAGCTCAGTGGTTAGAGTGTCAGCCACATATACTGAGGCTGGTGGGTTCAAACCCGGCCCAGGCCTGCTAAAACAACAATGACAACTGCAACAACAATGAAAAAATAGCTGGGTGTTGTGGCAGGCACCTGTAGTTCAAGCTACTTGGGAGGCTGAGAGAAGAGAATCGCTTAAGCCCAAGGAGTTTGAGGTTGCTGTGAGCTGAGACGCCACAGCACTCTACTGAGGGTGACATAGTGAGATTCTGTCTCAAATCAAAACAAAACAAAAGAATGTGTCAAACGTAAGAAAACAATCACTGATGGAAAAAAGTTAGAGAACTATTGTATCCAACTCAAAAAGGCTAGAAAAATGCTTTCAAATCAAGCCATACCTTGTAAGACACTGTTAGAATTCACTGTGGGCTGAGCAGCAGGAGCACTTGCCAATGATACTACATTAGCTATAACTGGGGTCGAATCTTTTCTCAGAGTTGGGGGCCCTGCTGAAGCAGCTTGAGCCATGGAAACATTTGCTGATTAAAATAAACAAAAATAAGGAAACCTCATGTAATTTATATGAGAAACCAACATCTCAAGGAAGTTAAACAATGCTTTCAGGTTTGAGTAATTTCTGCTAAAGCAAAAAGTTGCTTCAGAATTAACTGGGTTTTGGTTTTTTATTTTTTAATTAGTGCAACTTGAAAGTCTTCCATGTACTTTATCTTTGTGTAAAAATGCAATAGACAGGCCCACTTAAAAATCAACAACAAAAATCCCCAAAGATATAATCTCACTGACGAACATGAGGTAGATTTAATGGACTTTTAAGCCTAATGCGTTCCTTAAATCTTGCCTTCACACAGAAAGGCAAGGTTTAAAGTTTCTGGAGTAGGTTCTTATAGATCTTGCTTCTATCTGTAAACAAAACTATACTTAAACTTTTCTAGCTTTTGGGATATTACTCATTTTGTCTTTAAACCATAAAGTTTCTGAGATTAAATGGCCTAACTATGCAGATGGTATATTTAAAAGGCTATATGATATAGACTTTATGCCTTTTGTTATTATGGGTAGTCTCGAAGCTTTTAAAATAAGGAAACCAATTATACCCAATTACAAAACATTAACTATTATCCTTTGCCAGAAAGTTCTTATAGAGTTTATCTGATTCAATATGCTCAACAGAAACCTAAATTCTCATTTTTACACAGCTTTAGTATTATACATTCAATAAAAAAGAATCTAAATGTTAATGTCATTTAACAAAAGGAAATGAATGTTTTATAAAATTAATGACAACCGTTTATAGTTTCCGATCTATACAATAGTAATTAGTTCCTGGCATTCATCAAAGATTCCAGTCATCACTTAAGTTTAATTTTACCTGCACTGTTTTGTGAAGGTGGGTCACATACACTTTGCTGATTACAGAACATTAAGATACAAAGTAGATTACAAAAATGTTTCATTTCCCCTCGCCACTTCAAGGACTCATTGAGTTTACCCTGTCGCTTACAACCATCACATTTGGCCATCTAAAAGGGAAAAAAAAAAAATAGTAAAAGAGTGAGAACCAAATTATCTGTGGTCTTACAGAAGATATTAACTTAGAATTCAGAACATAAAATTAAAGGTTGACTGTCTCAAAATGATAAGTATTTCTCTATTAATGACTTTATATTAAATAATTTTAAAAACCATGTAAATATGATAAACTCACTAAATAGCATTTAAGAAGCAAATAAGTGAAAATAAAGCCTATCTTCCTCAAAGACTTCAGAAGACAAATTTGTATTATTTAAATAATAAAAGAATAAAGTAATAATTTTAAATATTTTGGTATCTTAAGACTGATGTGTCTTCTATAGGAAATTAAAGGAATAAAATTTCAATGACATTAAAGTCTTCCTAAATTTTATATTAATTGCTATAGAGTATAAACAAATACTTTAAAGTTTGTTTTTGAGACAGAGTCTCATTTTATAGCCCTCTGTAGAGTACTTTTAAATCATAGCTCACAGCAACCTCCAACTCTTGGGCTTAAGCAATTCTCTTGCCTCAGCCTCCCAAGTAGCTAGAACTACAGGCACCCGCCACAACGCCCAGCTATTTTTAGAGATGGGGGTAGGGGACAGAATGGGGAGAGTGGGGGTGTTAGGGCTCAGGCTCTCACTTTGGCTCAGGCTGGTCTCAAACCTGTGAGCTCCCAGGTAACTCACCCGCCTCAACTTCCCAGAGTGCTAGGATTACAGGTGTGAGCCACCACACCTGCCACTTTAAAGTTTTGTTTTTTTTTAACAGAGACAGAGTCCACTTTATCGCCCTTGGTAGAGTTCCATGGCATCACACAGCTCACAGCAACCTCCAACTCCTGGACTTAGGTGATTCTCTTGCCTCAGCCTCCCAAGTAGATGGAACTAGAGGTCCCCGCCACAAGGTCCTGTTTTTTTTTTTTGTTGGAGTTTGGCCGGGGTCGGGTTTGAACCCGCCACCCTTGATATATGGGGCCAGTGCTCTATCCACTATGCCACAGGTGCTGTCCCACTTTAAAGTTTTAAATCATGAAATTGCCCTTCTAACTAAGTGAAATTTTAAAAGGGAATAATTAATGTTACTCAAAAACCCAGGAATGTTAATTATATTTACCTGATAGAACAAAAGTGTGTATTTAGACATGCATTCTTCACAACAGAACTCTTCCACCTTTCCCCCTAAATTATTTTGTATCAATTTGGGAGAGGTCTGTAAACAATAACTGCACATTTTACAGTGATTTCGCCAGTGTTTTGCCAATTCATGTTTATAAAGCAATTTGCAACCTAAAAATCAGGAAAGATAAATTTAACATCAGGGAAAAATATTAATTATCTACACTTTAATTTAAATGGCCTAGGATAAAGTTGAGTCCTGACCAATTAGCAGATTAAAAGATTAGAGGATCCAAACTAGCATTTTTTTTAATGAAATAACACAGGATACAACAAAGTAGAAAATATTAAATTGCATCACATATAGTAAATTTTCTTTCATGCAACTTATATTATTTGGGAATGTAAAAATATACTGGGTTACAATGTAAAATGTATTTCTTCTTTTGTGCAGTGGTCAAAATGCTTGAAAGCCACTGGACTAGAGCAAAATATTATAATAACATGCTGATTTGCACATTCAGATCACATATACTCAGAAACACAATGGCTGTTTAAAACAATACAAATATAAACTTAGGATGCTACTATAATTTAAAGCATTCCATTTAGAAATAAGTGCAAGAACATGAAAGACCTCTGAGTTCCCCCATCAACCTAGTAATATTAAATACATCACGTTCTTCTGCCTCTTTGAAGATCTTTCACTTTATTTTAAATCTATGTTATAAGACTAAACCAAAAAAGAATGAACTAAGTATAAACAAATAAAAAGGCTTTGGCATGGTAAGTAAAGGATAAGTAAACTTACATATTAATAGCTTGAATAATCAACTAATTTTAAAACAACATGCTCAGTAAAATAATCTTCTATCTTTACCTTCACTACAAAATGACTTGTCAGCACCTGAGAATCGTACAGTCTCCTTTACAATTTTCTCAATTTTACAATATTCACACATTGCCATTACATTATTTATCTTCTTATATTCATCAGAACAATTCTTGCCACAGAACTGAAACATTTTACCCTGCAAAGAAATAATCATTAAGTACTAATTTAACATTTAGTTTGTCTTATATGTAAATCCTCATTCTTGTTGCTACTTTGAAAACAAATGGCATAATTTTGAGAGATGAAAATCTAAAAATAATTATACAGGTAAACTCATACCCTTTTCATAAGCCTATATTTTACCTTATAGTCAAGAAGTTCTGGTTTTGTGGCAAAAAGACGATTACAGTGTTGACATTTGATTTTCACCACACTTCCTGCAAACCCAACATGCTGGGATTGGGCAGCAAGACGCTGGAGACCAGCTGCAGCAGAACTACTGATGGAAGAGGGAGAAGCAGCAGAGGTATTGCCTCCCCCTGCTGACACTGTTGAACCTGTAGGGATGCTTACAATTACTTGGCCCTGAGATAGGGGCACTACTGAAGAATTCATTCCAGTTGGTTTGTTGAATAAATTCTGAAAAAAACAAAACAGCAAATAAATCAGTTAAATTATAAGTTCAGACAAATGAGCACTGCATGCTTATGTTATATATACAAAGCATAATTCTAAGCATGTAAGGTACATGTGTGAATGGGCAAAAATCCCTGCTCTTGAGCAACTTATAACTGAATAGTGGGGAATCTCATTTATGACCACATAAAATAATTGAACTACTAATCTTCAAAAATGGTATCTTCCCAATAGATAATGTAGGTAATAACAGTACTATTTAATTGTATAGAAGGTAGTTAAATGACATACCTCTAAATATAGAATGAACTAAGAATCTAAGTTGAATAGAACTAAAATAGAAACTCAGACAATCCAGGCACTAGTAAACACCTAATATATTTACATTACTACAGTAGGTGTCTTAGTGACTGAAGAGGAGAAGATTTCTGAAGCCATACCTGGAAAGCTATTACACAACTGTAGCTGCAGAAGTTACGTATACTTCCATCTGACATGGCTAGGTGATACTGAGGGATTGCTGAGGTTTTACAACTGTTACACTGAACTTGTACACCTTAGCGAATCAAAATAAAATAAGTATAAGTAATATACACAAATGTATGAGAAATAAATATTATATAATATACAAAAAATGAAGGGCCAGATTAAGTTGCAGCAACTGAAACTAAATTCAAAGCATCTCAATCATGTCACATATAGACAAAAACTAACTTAACATTAAAAACTTTAATTTTTAAGTAAAAGTAGTCATAGTCTATCCTGAAACTGTAAAATAAATGAATCTTAAATCAGGTGTGATAAAGAAAATACATTAAAGAAGCCATACAAAATTCTATTGGTAAGAGTTTAAGGCCTCAATACACATACAAGTAAATAAATAATCAGGGTAACAGGTTATATTTTACAACAATATTTTGAAATGTTTTAAATCTGCCTTAAAAATCAACTAAATCTGCAGAATACTCTGTACCATAAAAACAAAGCAATAACCCTTATATTTTCAATTATTACATTTCATAGTTTATAAAACTAGTATTACCTGCAGAAGTAACCATTTTAACTCTGTAAGCAGATAAGCAATTAACAGAACAGAAAAGCTCTGTCTTCCCCAAGCTATTGGTATTTTCAATCATTTCTGCTGAGGATCTCAACGATTTGCAAAGTGCACATGGAGTAATTTTGGCTGATTTCTATTAAGAGAATAAAAGAACATTCGTTTTTACCAAATTCCTAGTAAAAGCATAACTCTTAGAATCTTTATATGAAAGGCTGTTAAAATACATGTATTTTCTGGAGCCAGAGTCTCACTCTGTTGCCCAGGCTAGAGTGCCATGGCATTAGTCTACTTTACAGCAACCTCAGATTCCTAGGTTCAAGCAACCTCCCACCTCAGTCTCCCAACTAACTGGGACTACAGGCACCCACCACAATGCCCAGCTCATTTTTTCTATTTTTAGAAGAGACGGTGTCTCACTCTTGCTCAGGCTGGTCTTGAATGCCTGAGCTCAAGCAATTCTCTCAAGGGCTGTTAAAATATTTTATTTATTTATGTATGTAAGTATGTATGTATGTATTTAATTTTTTATTGGAGATAGAGTCTCATTTTGTTGTGCTGGGTGGAGTGCCATGGTGTCAACATAGCTCATAGCAACCTCAAACTCTTGGGCTCAAACCATCTTCATGTCTGTCTCAGCTTCCCAAATAGCTGAGACTATAGGCACCCACCACAAATTCCCACAAATTTTCCTATTTTAAGTAAAGATAGGGTCTCCCTCTTCCTAAGGCTGGTCTCAACTTCTGAACTCAATAGATGCACCAGCTTGGCCTCCTAGAGTGCTAGGATTACAGGCATGAGCCACCATGCCTGGCCTGTTGAAATATTGTAAATCAGAGCATTTCAAACATTTATGATTACAATTCTCAATGAGAAATGTGAGTAAATTTACAAAGTCACATATGAAACATATTCCTGAGATTTTTGCATTTGCATACTACATGTATATAAAACTGAAAAAAGTTTATTTTATTTTATTTTTATTTTGTTGTTGTTGCTGCAGTTTGGCCAGGGCTGGATTCGAACTCACCACCCTCAGTATATGGGACCAGCACCCTACTCACTGAGCCACAGGCACCACCCCTGAAAAAAGTTTTATAGAGTAATATATATCATGATAACATGTAATACACTCTGATCTTTGCTATTTTTCCATTCTATTTTGCTTCATTAAAAAGTAATGCTGGTCATAAATCTAGTAATTAATTGGGTGTAACCATAGATTTTTTTAGGGTGTGACCATAATTTTAAAATCTTTTTAACATTACTTTTTCTTTTTTTACAGAAAGGGTCTCACACTATCACCCAGGATGGAATGGAGTGATACAATCACAGCTCACCACAACCTCAAACTCCTAGGCTCAAGCAATCTTTCTGCCTTAGCCTCTTGAGTAGCTGGGACTACGGGCATGCACCGCCAACCCTCAGCTAATTTTTTTTATATTTTGTAGAGACAGGGTCTTGCTATGTTGCCAAACTGGTCTTAAACTTCTAACATTGGCTGGGGGCCCACAGTCCAGTGGTTAGGGCACAGACCATGTGTACCAGGGCTGGTGGGTTCAAACCCAGCCTGAGCCTGCTAAAAAACAATGATAACAAGTACAGAAATATAGGCGGGTGTTGTGCCAGGCACCTGTAATCCCAGCTACTTGAGAGGCTGAGGCAAGAGAATGGCTTAAGTCCAACAGTTTGAGGTTGCTGTGAGCTGTGATGCTACAGCACTCTACTGAGGGTAACATAGTGTGACTTTGTCTCAAATAAATAAATAAATAAACTCCTGACCTCCTGGTCTAATACTCCCACTTCAACCTCCCAAAATGCTGGATTACAAGTGTGAGCCACCACACTAACCACATAGTTTTAAAATTTTTGTAACATAGCATGGAGTTCATGCCGTATACTATACTACCCTCAAGATGGTAAAAACCCCCAGTAAAGGTATTATACCTAGCAATAAAATGTGACTTTAAGGAAACTGATAAACATATTAGAAAACTAACTGTCAGGAGGCTGGGAGAGGTGGCTCACACCTGCAATCCTAGCACTGTGGGAAGCCAAGGTAGGTGGATCCCTTGAGGCCAGGAGTTTAAGACTAGCCGAAGCAAGAGTGAGGCCCCATCTCTAAAAGTAGCTGGGAGTTGTGGCAGGTGCCTGTATTCTCAGCTACTCAGGAGGCTGAAGCAAGAGGATTGCTTAAGCCCTACTTTAAGGTTGCTCTGAGCTATGACGCCACAGCACTCTACCAAAAGGAACAAACAGTGAGACTCTCTCGGGGTGGGGGTTGGAGGGGAAACAACCTAATTGTCAAATATTCTACCACTAATACCAAAAAAGTACTCCATAGCGATAAAGGGGGAGCAAACCTTGGATATCACAAGGGTCCAAATATAAATGAAGAGTCTGTTCGGTCTACACTCAATTAGAGATTCAGAGGAATAAATGCTAAAGATTATTAACATGTCATACATTCAAGATAATTTATAAAGTACATCTACCACCAATTAGGAGATTTAAGATGTCTCTTCCCTCTTAAAGGATAAATTTCTGAGACTTGTTATTAACACAGATACATATTAAAGTGAACATATTCTTGAATTCTAGAATGTCTTCTAAATCTCTCACCCCACGTCCCCTTCCTCTCTGATAAGGACTACAAACACAAACTTCATTTATAAGACTTGAGTGAAGACCTCTGTGAAGCTTTTGCTGATAGTCTCATCATTCCCTATGAAGCGGACTGATTGACTATACTTCCTCTATGACCTACTGCACCCCTTAAGATTTTGATTATAGCATCTCTGTTTACTTGTTTATATTATCTTCCCACAGAGACAAATAGCTCCTCCAAACAGGAACATCTAATGTTTGTTGAGTAAATTATATATAGCAATGAAGCAGCAAAAACGATAATCTATAGCCAGATTCCATACTAAAGTGCTCTCTCATTCTTACTTTATATAACTCTAAAAACATCCCAATGCCATAGGTGGTATTATAGCCATTTAAACATAGAAAAACTGAGACTGAGGATGTTTAACTGCTTTGCCCAGGTAAAAATCACAATTGAACATTAAGTCTGAAATCAAATCTAGATCTGCCCTACTTCTAAATTCCAGTTCTTTCTCTACCAAAGTACATATTAACATAATACATGAGAAACTTAGTAGGTCTAGGCTAAACTAAAAGTAATGAATGAACCACAGAATACTATTCAGTCATTAAAAAAATAGAGATTTTACATCTTTTACAACCACCTGGACTGACTTGGAGAAAATCCTCCTAAGCAAAGTACCATAGGAATGAAAAGACAACCATCATGTGTACTTAGTACTAAGGTGAAACTAGTAGATTAATAATTACAGGTTCACGCAAGAGAAAAGCTCAGCTGGATTCTAGTAAAGCAGAAGAGTGGAAGGGGTTTGGTGGGTTCCTACCCAACGGGTACGATGCATGGATATATGGCAGAGCTTCTGGGTGAAGGACAGCTATAACTCAGATTTAACCTTATAAATGAAAACCATGAAACCTAATCATATGTACCCTCATATTAATCTGAAATCAAAAACAAAAAATGAATGAATTGGCCAGACATGATGGTGGTCACTCACGCCTATACTTCTAGCACTTTGGGACAACAATGCAGGAGGATCCCTTGAGCCCAGGAGTGCCAGATCAGCCTGGTCAATACAGAGAGACACTGTCTCTACAAAAAAAAAAGCTTTTAAAAATTAGCCAGGTATTAGTGGTGTGCATCCATTGTCCCAGCGATGCAGGAGGCCTAGGCAAAGGGATTGCCTGAGGCCAGAAGTTTGATGTTGCAATGAACTATGATGATATCTTTGCACTCTAGCCCAAGCAAGATCCTGTCTCAATAAAAAAAAAAAGGAAAACAAGTAATGAATGAATTTGAAATTGGGATGTTTCATCCTATTTCTCCTTCTTTTGTAGACTATGAATCATCTTTCAACTAACTAAATCTAAGTAATTTTTAGTACCTGATACAACATCAGGAAAGGAACAATCATTTGGACAAAGAAAATACAAATGAAGATACTGGAATTTTCTTTTTCCCTATGACAGCATAAATAATGAACAAATAGTAAAGCTAAGGCCTTTAATATAAAGCTTTTACATGAACAAGAAATAAACTGAAACATTATGTAATGTTGACATACCAAAATTACTATGACGTTTTAAGAAACATTTATTATAAAATTTCTAATTGACACAATTATATTCACCAATTCTGGTGGTCTGCATAAAAACTCACTATTCTAAGAAAGAGAATGTTTAGCAAATGCACTGAAACAGGGAGCCATTGTAAAATTAAAAAGGTAAAAGTACCATATTTTTGCTGTGTATAATATATTCCCGTGGATAATACATACCTATGTTTTAGGCCACAAACTTTTAGGGGGAAAAAAAAAATCTTTCAATTTTTCTTTTTTTTTTTTTACAAAGTTAGAGTGCAGTAGCATTATACCTCATAGCAATCTCACAGACTCTTGAGCTCAAGCCATCTTCTTGCCTTAGCCTCCTGAGCTGGGACTACAGGCACTCACCACAATGACAGGCTGTTTTTAGAGACAGGGTCTTGCTCTTACTTAGGCTGGGCTCGAACTTCTGAGCTCAAGTAATCTACCAGCATCAGCCTCCCACAGTGCTACAATTACAAGTGTGAGCCACCACAGTTGGCTTGTTTTAATTTTTTTTCTTTTTTTTTTTTTTTTTTTGAGACCGAGTCCTAAGCTGTCTGCCTTGGTAGTGTACCGTTCCATCATAGTTCACAGCAACCTCCAACTCTTGGGCTCAAGAGGTCCTCTTGCTTCAGTTTTTCTATTTTTAGTAGAGACAGGGTCTTGCTTTTGCTCAGGCTGGTCTCGAACTCGTGAGCTCAAGCAATCTACCCGCTTTGGCCTCCAACGGTGCTAGGATTACAGGCATGAGCCACCATCCCCACCTCAGTTTAATTTGTTTTGTTTTTTAAAGACAGAGACTCACTATGTTGCCCTTGGTAGATGCCATGGTGTAACAGCTCACAGCAACCTCAAACTCTTGGGCTTAAGGGATTCTCTTGCCTCTACCTCCCAAGTAGCTGGGACTACAGGTGCCCGCCACAATGTACAGGTATTTTTTTTGTCACTGTTGTTTAGGTGGCCTGGGCCAGGTTTGAACATGCCAGCCTGGTGTACGTGGCTGGCGCCCTACCCACTGAGCTACAGGTGTCATCTCATTTTAACTTTTTAATTCAAATGTTTATTTGTTTATAATTAGATACTTGTTTTTTGCATTATAAAGCAATTTTAGCATTTATTTCTTAACATATTATAAGAAATTTCACCTAATGAATAATTACAAAACACAAAAAGAGATAACAACTATAAGAATTTTTTTTTTTTTTTTTAAGACAAAGTTTCATTATGTTGCCCTTGGTAGAGTGACATGGTGTCACAACTAATAGCAACCTCAAACTTCTGGGCTTAAGCGATTCTCTTGCCTCAGCCTGCCAAGTAGCTGGAACTACAGGTGCCCGCCACAATGCCCAGCTATTTTTTGTTGCAGTTATCAATGTTGTTTAGCTGGCTGGGAACGGCTTTGAACCTGCCAGCCTCAGTGTATGTGGCTGGCACCGTAACCACTGTGCTATGGGCACCTAGCCACAAGTACAAGAAATTTCATGAACTAGCAACAAAAAGTACTACCCATGTCTAATGGACATCCGTATTTTTCTCTCAAAAATTTGGGCAGAAAGTGTGCATTATACACAATAAATACAGCACTTGCTATTCCTTCACATTTATCGATTTTAAAACTGGTATCTGATCAAAATTTACTAACAAAATATATATCTGATGCACACAAAACTACATAAAAGATGTGTTGTACAGAATTCATTCACTTCATCCTCTGCAAAACTCAGGAATTCACAAAATAATACATAGCTCATGTCTATTTTCTTCTATTTCATGAAGATAAGGAAAACTTATTACTATAACAATTAATGATGAGTTTTTTTGTTTTTGTTTTTTTTTAGACAGAGTCTCACTATGTGGCTAGAATGCCACAGCTTACAACAAACCTCAGGGCTCAAGCAATTCTCTTGCCTCAACCTCCCTTGTAGTTGGGACTACAGGTGCCTGTTGCAATGCCCAGCTATGTTTTGGGTTGTTTGTTTAGCAGGCTAGGGCAGGGTTCGAACCCACCAAACCTGGTGCATGTGGCTGGTGCCCTAACCGCTGAGCTACAGCCGCCAAGCCTAATGGTGAGATTTTGACTTTCTGGTTTGCAATTTTAATTATGAGGAACTAGTTTCAAGAATATATATGCAACATAGACCTTTCCATGTTGAATAAAAAACATATATGTAAATCAAAAAGTTATTTAAAAAATTTAGAAGGCTATGCATCAGAAGAGAAGAAGTGGTATCTATGAGATGCATTATACCTTTTTTGTACATTCAAAAATAAACTCACCTTTGAAATTAAAGGGCCACACCCTAAAGCTATGTATTTTAAATATATGAACAAATCTGCTACTTAGAGAACTCTGTAAGGGTATTTAACATTCGCTTGACAAATACTATTTATATGTAAAGAATATCAGTTAAGCAAATAGTAAGCTCTTAACATATTTTAAAAATTTTTTCATACATAATTCCCACTAGAAAGGTAGCCCCGCCCTGAAATGAACAAGGTATTAAATATGGTCATATACCTGCTTGTATGCTGTGACACACGTTGAACTACAAAATTTCTTCGACTGTCCCTCTATCTGAAGCATGTGACATTGTCCAGAGCCACTATAACAATAACCCCCACAGTTCTCACAACAGTTCATGGTGAGGTTGTTAGCAGAGCGAAACTTAGAGAAGCAGGCATCACTGCAAAGTTTATGTACCACATTCTGGTAATTAACTTCATGCCGAATCTAGGATTAAAAATCAACGGCATAAAAAAAAAAAAAAAACCAACATAGAAACAACAAGCAGAAAACATCAAAAATTATTCTTTAAGCATAACATTAGACTCCTCAATAAAGTAAAAAAGTAACTTACGACAGCATTTTTCTGACACATGCTGCATTTGGTTGAAATACTATTTGTATTTATGGTAACAATAGGTTTTTTTTTCAATTCGTATGTTGACAAACATGACTGACTGCAAAAATCTTTACTAGTGGTGGTATTTTCAAATTGGGCACTGATCACATCCTTTGGATTTAAAATGTCTCTAAAAATAAGAACAAAGATTAAAATAAGACACAGTATAATTAATTTCTTTATTTTTGTAAGCTAAAATAACTGAGGAAAACAAAGGTCATTATACAAAAAAGACACTGCAATTTAAATTTAAAAACCTGAGTTTTCTTGAATACACTTAGAAGTTGCTTTGATCTTTGAGCTCTCTTTTATGAAATGGAACTAATATACCACCTACTTCTCAGAACCATAGTGAGAATTACTATGTTTCAAAGATTAAAAGGAAATACATAAAATAATTAGCATTCATTATCTCTACAGGTGTGATATAGATTTTAATGTTCTTCATAATTATCTATATTTTCAAAATATTCTTTAAAAATGATATATTACACTTGAAACTTAAAAACAACTACCTTTTCAAAGTAAACACGCATTTTAAACTAAGCAAGGGGAATGGACGCAATTATAAGAGGGACTTTACCTAACAAATGCAATGAGTGTAACCTAATTCTTTGCACCCTCAATGAATCCCAAAAATTAAAAAATAAAACATCATACATAATCTGGCATGATTACATAAAACCCAACATTTCCATATCTAAATAATTTGTGTTATAAGCATTAATAGCAAAGGCTATGAAGATTAAAACCCCATTTATTAAGCTCCCAACCGCTTCAACCCCAATCCCACCACCAAGCCACTCTATGTAATTTGCCAGATGGCTTAAATGGAAACCATTTAAAAAACCAAGTTTTCCAAGTGATGACATTTTCTAAATAGTGTCTCCCATAAGTATACACCCACAAAATAGTTAGTAAAGTGTTATATTTATTCCTGCATCTTAAACAAATTACTCAATAGACTATTTTAGAAAAGCTTATAGGCATACCGAATTTCACTGCACTTCACAAATGTTGATCAGTGCCATTTTTCTTTTTTTTTGGAGATAAGAGTCTCACTATGTCGCCCTGGGTAAAGTCCTGTGGCACCACAGTTCACAGCAACCTCAAACTCTTGGGCTCAAGCAATTCTCTTGCCTCAGCCTCCCAAGTAGCTGGGACTACAGGCACCCGCCACAATGCCAGAGTATTCTTTTGTTGTAATTGTCATTGTTGTTCGGCAGGCCCCAGGCCAAGCTCGAACCCACCAACCCCAGTGTATGTGGCTGTTGCCCTAGTCGCTGAGCTACAGGTGCCAAGCCTAGTGCCATTTTTCTAACAGCATTTGTTTACTTTGTGTCTCTGTATCATGTTTTGGCAATTCGTACAATATTTCAAACTTTTCCATTATTATTTTATCTGTTGTCATCTGTTATCAGTGATCTTTGGTGTTACTACTGCAATTGTTTTAGGCACCATAAACCATGCCTATATGATGATGAATATAACTGATAAACATTCTGTGTGTTCTGACTGCACCACTGACTGGCTGTTCTTGTCTCTCTCCCTATCCTTGGGCCTCTCTATTCCTTGAGATACAATAATATTAAAAGTAGGCCAAGTAATAATCTTACAATGACCTCTGAGTGTTCAAGTGAAAGGAAGAATTGCATGTTTATCAAACTGAAAAAAAAGTGAGAAATGATTAAACTTTGTGAGAAAAGTATATTGAAAGCCAAGGCAGGCTGAAGGCTAGGCCTCTTGTATCCATTAAACAAGTTATAAACGGAAAGGAAAAGTTCTGAAGAAAATTAAAAGGGCTACGCCAGTGAATATACAAATGACAAGAAAGTGAAACAGTTTTATTGTTAATAGGTAAGAAGTTTTTACTGGTCTGGATAAAGATCAAACCAACTACAACATTCCCTGAAGCCAAAGTCTAATCCATAGCAAGGTCATAACACTCTTCAATTCTATGAAGGCTGAGAGAGATGAGGCAGCTGTAGAAGAAAAGTTTAAAGCTAGGTTAGTTCATGAAGTTTAAGGGAAAAGGCTATCTCCGTAATATAAAAGTGCAAGGTGAAGCAGCAAGTGCTTATGTAGAAGCTTGTAGCAAGTTACCCAGAACATATAACTAAGATCATCGATAAGAGTGGCTACACTAAACAACTGATTTTTCGATGCAAGTAAAGCCATTTTAATTAGAAGATGCTAACCAAGACTTTCAAAGGTAGAGAAGTTGAAGCCTACCTTTAAAGCTTCAAAAGTCAGGCTGACTCTCTTATTAGGAGTTAATGTAGCTGGTGACTTTAACTTGAAGCCAAGGCTCATTTACAACATGAAAATCCCAGAGCCCTTAAGAATTATGCTAAATCTATTCTGTCTGCACTCTATACATGAAACGACAAACCTGGATGACAACAAATCTGTTTATAGCATGTGAGTATTTTAAGTACACTGCTGAAATCTGCTGCTCAGAAAAAAAAAGATTCCTTTGAAATGTTACTGCTCATTGACAATGTACCTCCTCACCTAAGAGCTCTGATGGAGATGTGCAAGGAGATTAAAGTTGTGTTAATGGCTGCTAACACAACATTCATTCTGTACTCCTCAGATCAAGGAGTAATTTCAACTTTCAGGTCTTACTATTTAAAAAACACATTTTGGTTCTAGGTTCTAGCTGCCATGGATAGTAATTCCTCTGACAGATCTGGGCAAGTAAACTGAAAACATTCTGGAAAGGATTCACCATTTGAAATGTAATTATGAACATTTATGATTCACGAGAGGAAGTCCAAATATTAACATTAATGATAGTTTGGATTAAGTTTGTTTCCACTCTCATAGATGACTTTGAGGGGTTCAAGGCTATAGTGGAGAAAGTAGAGATATGGTAGAAATATCAGGCTTCTTGATCAGGAGCCTGACATGGTACTGAATTGCTACAATGTCATGATCAAACTTGAATAGATGAGGATTTTTTTTTTTTTAAGACAGAGCCTCAAGCTATCACCCTGGGTAGAATGCCATCATATCTCATAGCAACCTCCAACTCAGGGGCTTAAGTGATTCTTTTGCCTCACCCTCCCAAGTAACTGGGACTACAGGCGATGCCACAATGCCTGGCTATTTTTTGGTTGTAATTATCATTGTTGTTTGGCAGACCCAGGCTGGATGTGAACCTGCCAACTCTAGTGTATGTGGCTGGAGCCTTAGCCACTTGAGCTACAGGTGCCGAGCCAATAGATGAAGATTTGAGTTACTTCTTAACAGATAAGCAAAGAAAGTGATTTCTTGAGATGGAATCAACTCTGGTGAAAATGCTGTGAATACTGCTGAAATGACAACAAAGTTTAGAATGCTACATAAACTTAACTGCTAAAGCAGCAGCAGGGTTTGAGAAGACTGATCTTAGTTTTAAAAAAGTTCTACTGTGGGTAAAATACAATTAAACCACCCTATGATTTAGAGTAATCTTTTGTGAAGAATCAAGCAATGCAGCAAACTTCATTGCTGTAGTTTAAGAAATTGCCACAGCAGCCCCAACCTTCAGCAACCATCTCCCTGATCAGTCAGAAATCATCAGCATTGAGGCAAGACCTTCCACTAGCTAAAAGATTAGGTCTCACTGAAAGCTCAGAGGGTTGTTAGCATTTTTCAAGAATAAAGTATTTTATTTTATTTTTTATTTTTTTGAGACAGAGCCTCAAGCTGTCACCCTGGATAGAGTGCCGTGGCATCACAGCTCACAACAACCTCCAATTCCTGGGCTCAAGCGAGTCTCTTGCCTCTGCCTCCCAAGTAGCTGGCACTGCAGGCGCCTGCCACA
>CAUYON010163991.1:0-10632 GCA_963573935.1 Arctocebus calabarensis | reverse complement strand
GTCACCCTGGATAGAGTGCTATGGCATCACAGCTCACAGCAACCTCCAATTCCTGGGCTCAAGCGAGTCTCTTGCCTCCGCCTCCCAAGTAGCTGGGACGGCAGGCGCCCACCACAAGGCTCGGCCATTTTTTGGTTGCAGCCGTCATTGTTGTTTGGCGGGCCCAGGCTGGATTCGAATCCGCCAGCTCATTGTGGCTGGCGCCTTAGCCAGCTGAGCCACAGGCACCAAGCCTCAAGCCCTAAATTTAGGCAAAATTTCAATTATTTAACTAATTACAAATCAATAAAGGTTTAAATCTACATATAACCTATAAACCCCTGCTCAGAGGTGTCTACACTTTCAGGACAAATATACACCTTCATGTATTCACTTATTACTTTATAGATAATCCCTATCTCCCTAAAATTTATGAAATCAAACTGTAACCCAACAAATCTCTTTCAAATATTTTACAGAATTTGGGGTATTTTCTGTTGACAATAAAAAGCAGTAGAAACTTTAATGGGATTTTCTTCTGGGCACTGAGATGTATAAAGCAAACATGCTATGGGGTTGTGAGTCAGCGAGTGTCTTATGTTCTGCACACACATTTACGGTCCATCATCCTGATCACTTTCAGAAAGTGTCCTGCCCTGCAGACCTGCAGGCACGCAGCTTGGGTCTGACTGCACAGGGCTACAGCACAGCCCACCTCTGAGCCCACTATGATTGAACAGACCCTCTAGCAGGACCCCCATGGCTCCCACAGCACCGTACCCACTGTGCCAGCCTCCTTCAGGAGCTTTTCTCCAAGCTTCTTGTTGTCAAGGTGTAAATCTGCCAGCTGGGCTCCAAGCTTTGCAGCATAACTGTGAAACCAAAAGTCAGCAACTAAACAAAGGGCACACATTCAAACACCAGACATACATTCTTTGCCAGCACTTCCCCTGCAGAGGCCCCCCTCTCTCCTGCCTCTGGCCTGTAGAGTGCATGCTGCTGATTCTGCAGGCTCACGAAATGTCTGGCCATGAGTTCTTTTTTTTTTTTTTAATAGTTTTTGGCCGGGGCTGGGTTTGAACCCTTCACCTCTGGCATATGAGGCCGGTGCCCTACTCCTTTGAGCCACAGGCACCGCCACGGCTATGAGTTCTTTATACCACCCTCTTCAAAATTACACCCTCAAGCTTTAGTTATAAAAGAAACTGAAGAAACAAAGCTGATGTGTGGGGAATGTAGAGGACGCCAAGAGCCTGACGACCTCTGAGCAAGATGATTTGCAGCTGGGGGGCGGGCCCTTGGGCAATTTGTTCGCAGGTGCTCCTTGTGGAGAAAGAACCCGAGCCCACGGCAATCCTTGGGCACATAGTCATTGTCTAATACTCCCCTCACCTGTCTTGTGCTGTCTCAACCTTGGCTACTGCAAAGGTTGTCCGTGGCTACCCGCCTCCTACAACTCGCCTGGTTCCTTTCTGCTATGATGGAGACCAGGGCCCTAGGGGTCATGCGACAGGGGACAGTATCAAGAAATACCTGCTCAGGCCTCGCATGTCCAAATGCTCCATTATCAGCAAACTCCCACCTCCTGGTGCGTCTAGAACCTTGATAGGCCTGGGCACTTTCACCGTGCCTGTTTGCAGGATGGCAGTTAAACTCGCCATCTCACCTTCAAACATTCGTCTTGCCTATGAGAAAAACAACAGGAGGAGGTTGTTGAAGGAGACTGAGGGTGCATGAACAAAGTTTCTGCACTTTCTTCGAACGTTACAATTTCACACCCAGGCTATTCTTTTTTTTTTTTTTTTTTGAGACAGAGCCTCAAGCTGTCACCCTGGATAGTACTGTGACATCACAGCTCACAGCAACCTCCAATTTCTGGGCTCAAGTGAGTCTCCTGCCTCTGCCTCCCAAGTAGCCGGGACTACAGGCGCCCGCCACAATGCCCGGCCATTTTTTGGTTGCAGCTGTCATTGTTGTTTGCTGGGCCCGGGCTGCATTCGAACCCGCCAGCTCAGGGATACATGGCTGGCGCCTTAGCCCGTTGAGCCACAGGCACCGAGCCCACACCCGGGCTATTCTGACTGAGGACTCCATGCACAAGGACACTTTATTCAAAGGTGCTTGTCAGCAGAGTAGGCTGTGAGCTCCGAAGTTGCAAAGGGTAAGAGTATGTGTGCTTTCTAGGACTGAAATGTGATTGTAAGCTATGGTTGAATCCACAGGCTCTCCAGAGAGTAAAGTAAGTGATTAATATTATCCCACTAAGTGCCTAGCACAGAGCTGGACTTTGCCTACCTCCAGATAAAACCCCAACCATGATCCTGTTCTATAGACAGAACACACACTCACCTGGCCCTTAGGTGTAAGTGGCCCTCTAACTGCATGTGCCAGGAACTTGGAGTCACTTTTCACCTAAATGGACTACCAAGTCCTAGGCCACCTCTAGCCAGTACTGGAAATCATCTCATCTTCACCACCATCTCCATCCTAGACCCCTGGACTACAGTGACTGTCCTCCACTGGGTTTCCCTGCTCACCACATTGCAGTGATGCCTTTAGAAAGCAAATTCAACCTTCCCCCTTCCTCCCCACTTTGCCACCTCATCTGGGGCCACTGCCCAGGTTCCACCCCTGCACACACTCCTTCACTCCTGCCTCCCAGTCTTCTTTCAGTTCCTCAGAGGGCACCTGCCTCCTCCAGCCTCGAGGCTACCACGTGCCATGGCACCTCTGCTGGGACACTATTCCACCTTTTGTCATTTCCTTCTTAGCCTTCAGATTTCAACTATCAGTTTCAATTTCTCCAAGCAGTGTTCCATAACTTCACATACTAGGTTATTCTTCACCTTTAAAATATCTTGTTTTTCGGGTGGCTCCCATAGCTCAGTGGGTTGGGCACTGGCCATGTACACTGAGGCTGGAGGGTTTGAATCCAGCCCCGGCCAGCTAAGGCAGCAATGACAACTGCAACAAAAACAACAAAAATAGCAGGGCATTGTGGTGGACACCTGTGGTGGTCCCAGCTGCTTGGGAGGCTGAGGCAAGAGAATCACTTAAGCCCAAGAGTTTAAGATTGCTGTGAGCTGTAATGCCTTAGCACTCTATTCTGGGCAACAGCTTGAGACTCTGTCTCCAAAAAAAAAAAAAAAAAACGTGTTTTTGTGTTCTTTACAGAAATGTCACTGAAGTACATGCAGAAAAGTGCACAGCATGCAAGCGTCCAGCCTGATGAATTCTCACAGCATAACCATGACCCATGGGAAGAACAGGTATTACAACCCCAAAACACTCTTTCTCCCCACAGTTCCCTGTCCCCCAACCCCTACTGGCAGCCTCTACCTGACATTTGCTTGCTTTGTCATTACTCCACAGAGTCACACAGCATCTGGAGTCTAGCCTAGCCTCTCCACTCCATACCACATCTATCTGGAGTACTTGTCCACACAGCCAAGGGTGAGCAGCGCAAAACACGTCTGCCAGCTCGGCGCCTGTGGCTCAACGGGCTAAGGCGCCAGCCATGTACACCTGAGCTGACGGGTTAGAATCCAGCCTGGGCCCGCCAAACAACAATGGCGGCTGCAACCAAAAAAAAAAAAAAAAAATGGCCGGGCGTTGTGGCGGGCGCCTATAGTCCCAGCTACTTGGGAGGCGGAGGCGAGAGACTCGCTTGAGCCCAGGAATTGGAGGTTGCTGTGAGCTGTGATGCCACAGCACTCTATCCAGGGTGACAGCTTGAGGCTCTGTCTCGGAAAAAAAAAAAAATTGCCTGATCTAGATCCTTTGTATTTTCTTTTCTTTCTTTTTTTTTTTTTTTTGAGACAGAGCCTCAAGCTGTCACCCTGGATAGAGTGCTGTGGCGTCTCAGCTCACAGCAACCTCCAATTCCTGGGCTCAAGCGAGTCTCCTGCCTCTGCCTCCCAAGTAACTGGGACTACAGGCGCTCACCACAACACCCGGCCATTTTTTTTTTGTTGCAGCCACCATTGTTGTTTGAGGGCCAGGCTGGATTCGAACCCGCCAGCTCAGGTGTACGTGGCTGGTGCCTTAGCCCATTGAGCCACAGACACCGAGCTTTTTTTTTTTTTTTTTTTGAGACATACTTTCTGTCACCTGGGCTAGAGTGCAATGGTATCATCTTAGCCCACTGCAACCTCAAATTCTTGGGTTCAAGCAATCCACTTGCCTTAGACTCTGAGTAGCTGGGACTATAGGCATGTGCCATGACACCTAACTAATTTTTCTATTTTTAGTAGAGGTCTCACTTTTTCTCAGGCTGGTCTCAAACTCCCATGCTCAAGCGTTCCCAGGGGTGAGCATGCTGATGAGGTTTTGCTCCATATGTTCTCATCATCCTTTTAAAATATGATGACTCTGTAGTGATTAGACCTCTCATTCCTAATTTTGATAATTTATATCTTTTCTCTCTTTTTTTTTTTCTGATCAGTCTGTCTAGAGGTTATCAAATTTGTCTTCTCAGTGAACTTTTGGTTGTATTTCTGTTATTTTTCAGCATTATAGTTGATGTATTTCCTTCCTTATTATTCCTCTTTTCTGCTTTCTTTGTGTTGTATTTGCTTATGCAGTTTCTGAAGGTGGAAACTGACATTACTGATTTGAAACCCTTCCCCTTT
The DNA here is from genome assembly GCA_963573935.1 of Arctocebus calabarensis. Lineage (NCBI taxonomy): Eukaryota > Metazoa > Chordata > Mammalia > Primates > Lorisidae > Arctocebus > Arctocebus calabarensis. Next base: position 6,022 of record CAUYON010163991.1, on the reverse strand, counting down.
TCTAAGACAGTGGTTAGTATTACACGTTTCTCAGTATTGTAAACTCTCTCAAGGCAGTAAGCTGGACAGTTGCAGGGTTCATCATGTTTCTCATCTCTTAAGGATAATTGTTCTTCATTGCCTGATGTTCAGTATCTTCACAACTGTTATTATATTTTTTCCAATATTTTGGTTATTTCAGGACAGCGAGTGAATCTGGTTCTTGCTACTCCATCTCTGTAAGAAGAAGTTCTATGATATAATTTACTCTTTGTTTTTAATTTTAGTGTCTACTAGAACTACAGAATGAAGCTGTTTTCATGTGGACTGCTGAACTGGAAAATATAGCCACTCTCTGCTTTAAGGCTTTGGAAAATTCAAATTATGGAGTGAGAGTGGCAGTGTCTAAACTCTTAGGAACGGTCATGGCTACAGCATTGATGCCAAAACAGGCAACAGGTACTGCTTGCTAACCCTTATTTTGACTGTAATAGATCTTTGAATGCTTATAGAATGCTTCCTTTTTTTTTGCAGTTTTTGACTGGGGCTGGGTTTGAACCCACCTCTTCCGGCATATGGGGTTGGCGACCTACTCCTTTGAGCCACAGGTGCAACCCTAGAAGGCTTCCTTTTTTTTTTTTTTTTTTTGAAACAGAGTTTTGCTCTGTTACTCTGGCTAGAGTACAATGGTGTCATCATAGCTCACTGCAACCTCAAACTCCTGGACTCAGTTAGTCCTCCTGTCTCATCCTCCCAGAGTTCTATAATTACAGGCATGAGCCTATTTGCTAATTTCTTACTTTCGATCTCCGATGCGTAGATTCTCATTTATGCCACAGTCTTAATTTTCACCTTTTTTTGACCATTATTATAAGCAGAAACAGGCACATTCACTTTTTCAAGTGACTCTTGCTTTGCCCCACAGTCCCAGGGAGATGTCTCAGAGGTGAGCAGGTGATGAGTGAGCCTGCTCTGCCTTTGTCTCAACCTCTATTCCACCTCTGTGTAGTAGAAAGAGAACCAGGTGGTTTAGGTTCAAGTCCTCACCTTTATTACCTGTGAAACCCTATTTAATGTCTTTCAGCTTCCATCTCTTTGTCTTTAACAATAATTATTTCATTAGGTGATTATGTAACAGTTTAAAGTACTATGTGCCAGGCGCCAAATTAAATATATTAGAAAATTTAATTCTCGCAAAGCCTTATGAATTATAAGTACTGTTGTAATGACCATTTTATAGATCTTGAAATTAAGGCTTAGAGAACTTGTATAACTTATGTCCTAAAGAGTGTTCTACTAAGTGTCAGAATTGAAATTTAAACACAGACAGCCAAATTCTATGGCTTACATTCTTACCTATGAGCTTTACACCTTCTCCACAGAATTTTTGTGAGTATTGTTTGCTACTTCATGGGAAAGGACTTTATGAAATATGAAGTTATTTATAAGATATGAAGTTGGTTTGATTCCCAGTGACATTGTAATCCATTGGTAACTACTATATAGAAAGCACTATTTTGAGAAAATTTCTTTTTGTTCATCTCAGTTGGGAATAAGAGCTGTGGTCAGTTAGTAGTTTCTGCTGTGAATGTGCTGCGTCCTTCTTGTTTTACATACAATAATAAATTTATCATTAGGCTATTGGGCTTAGATTTATTGAATTGCATTTATTTTCTAGCTCCTTTTTTTTTCTTTTGTTTTTTTTCTTAGCATTTTTTGCTTCAAGGTCTACAAGAACATTGTAAATTTTAAGAAAAAGAGTTTTTGTTTTTTTTTCTGAGACAGAGTCTCACTATGTCACCCTTGGTAGAATGCTGTGGCGTCACAGCTCACTGCAACCTCAAACTCTTGGGCTTAAGCGATTCTCTTGCCTCAGCCTCCCAAGTAGCTGGGACTACAGGCAACCACCACAATGCCTCGCTATTTTTTTGTTGCAGTTGTCATTATTATTGAGCTGCCCCGGGCCGGGTTCAAACCCACCAGCCTTGGTGCATGTGGCTGGCACTGTAACCACTGTGCTACACGTGTCAAGCCTTTAAGAAAAGTTTTTGTAAGGCAACTAAACCCTGTCCTATTATAGTGAAGTATCCTTTAAAATAAGACTTGAATTTTAAGGTAGATTATTAGAAATATGATTAGCTAATGGAAAACGATATGCTGCAGAAATATATTTTCTTATGAATTCACTTTTCCTTCTGAAAGTAATGCGTCAAAATGTGAAGCGAGCGACATTTGATGAAGTCTTGGAACTCATGGCTACAGGATTTCTACGTGGAGGATCAGGTTTCTTGAAGAGTGGTGGAGAAATGTTAAAAGTTGGAGGGTCTGTAAATCGTGAAGTGAGAGTTGGAGTTACACAGGTTTGTAACATATCTGTGGAAGATAATTCTGTTCATGTCACTTGTGAGGTTTCATGGGAAATTTTAACTAAGTAATAGCATGTACAGAGAGATTTTTAATATTGTCTGGTTCTTTTAAAGCATTTCTTTTACCCAATTAATGAAATATGTTCATTAATTATATCCTTATATGGGAAGGTAGGTACTTAATGATGTGTAAATAAGCCTATGTCTACTATAGTCATATAAATATCTATAAAAATTGCCCCAGATTAAACTTGTCAGAAAATCAATATGTAATCATTCAATATCAATTAAAGCTGTATTCAGGTAGCTTGCGTCCTTTAGATTTTAATGTTCTCTAAGGACCTTTCAGCTAAAAATATTGGTTATTGCTTTGATTGGGTTTTCTATGGATGTACATACCAGTGTAATTGTAAGATTAAATCTGACTTGAAATTATAATTTCAAAATAATAAGTAACATCAAATAAGAAGCAATAATTAATGATATAATATTAATTAACACCTAATAAGATGAAATGTGATCATAGTCAACATCATAATTTAGGTCAAAATTACTATAATGTTACCTTATCCTTGAACAGGAATAAAATAGAAGTAAACTATTTTATCTTATAGAGAAAGTCATAAACAAGTGTTTTGTAGCTCTAAGTATGTATTTATTTAAGATACTAAGGTTTTCTTATTCTTATAATCTGTTACTTTCCTGATCACTAGGGTGAATTCAGCTTTCCTTTCTCCCCTCACCACTCTTTCTGTTCTTCATGAAACGATTATCTTTAGAATTATTTTTAGTCAAAGATACTTTACTACTAATTCCTATATCAAAATTACTAAAATTCTCTTTGTTAGCCTCAAATGTAATTTATTCTGCATGCTGTCATCAGTCGTTTCTGTAGTTACTTTATCTGTGATTATTATTTACTTATATAAATTTATATGAAGTTTTATCTTTATTTATAGGCATATGTTGTTTTTGTTACCACATTGGGTGGTCAATGGTTGGAGCGTAGCTTTGCTACATTCTTGTCCCATGTGCTTGATTTGGTTTCCCATCCTCGGGCAACACAGACACATGTGGAGGCTGTATACTCAAGACGATGCGTCTCCTTTATCCTAAGAGCTACTGTGGGCAGTTTACTAGGTGAAAAAGCCCAGATTGCAGCTGCTAAAGAAATATGCCAAGCTATTGGAAAACAAATGAAAGCAGTAGGTAAGAATGTATATCATAATGTGTGTTGTCCTTTAGTTCTTAATTCTTAATACATACTAATAGCTATAGTTTATATCTTTCTGGGTAATGTTTTTGTAGTCGTTTTTATTGAGTTATTCTTATTTTAGATTAAATAAAATATAATTATAATGAAATAGAGTTTCTAAAGATTTGAGTAGCATGTTTATAAGATTACATTTTCTGTTTTACTTCTAGTATCTATAGTGATTTTACAACTTTCTTTTTTTTTTTTAATTTTTTTTATTAAATCATAACTTTGTACATTGATGCCTTTATGGGGTTCAGGTTACTGCTTCGATATACAGTGTGAAATGTTTACCTTGAACTAAGTAACACATCCATCACAATTATATTCATTTCTTAACAGTTTTGGAATGTACCATTGCATCATGCACATTAGGTGAGGTCCCCCCAAATATCCTCCCTCCTCCCATATCCCTACTCCCCTCCCCTCTCTCTCCTGTTCCCTTCTACTTTCTGGACTATAGTTATGTTTTGCCATTCATATTAGTGTGTAGGTGGTTATATATTGATTTCATAGTAGTATTGAGTACACTGGATACTTTTTTTTCCATTCTTGAGATACTTTACTAAGAAAAATATGTTCCAGCTCCATCCAGGTAAAATAAAAGATGTAAAGTCTCCTTCTTTTTCATGGCTGCATAGTATTCCATGGTGTACATATACCACAATTTGTTAATCCATTCATGGGTTTTTGGGTGCTTGGGCTGTTTCCATGTCTTGGCTATTATGAGTTGGGCTTCAATAAACATTCTGTTGCAAATGTCTTTGTTGTAAAATAGTTTTTGATCATCTGGGTATATACCTAGTAGAGGAATTGCAGGATCAAACGGTAGGTATACTTTTAGATCCTTGAGCGTTTGCCAAACTTCTTTCCAAAAAAGTTGTATTAGCTTGCATTCCCACCACCAGTATAGAAGCATTCCCTTCTCTCCATATCCACGCCAACATCTGTAGTTTGCGGATTTTGTCATGTGGGCTAATTTTACTGCAGTTAGATGATATCTCAAAGTGGTTTTGATTTGCATTTCTCTGATGATTAAGGATGATGAGCATTTTTTCATGTGTTTGTAGGCCATGCACCTGTCTTCATCAGAGAAGTTTCTGTTCAAGTCTCTTGCCCACATAGAAATGGGGTTGTTTATTCTTTTCTTATTGATTAGTTTGAGTTCTCTATAGATTCTAGTTATCAGACCTTTGTCAGAAGCATAACCTGCAAAAATCTTCTCCCATTCTGAAGGTTGTCTGTTTGCTTTACTTACTGTGCTCTTGGCTGTGCAAAAGCTTTTTAGTTTGATCAGATCCCAGTAATGTATTTTTGGTGTTGATTCAATTGCCCGGGAGGGTCCTCCTCATAAAATATTCTCCCAGGCCAATTTCTTCAAGTGTTTTCCCTGCACTCTCTTCTAGTATTTTTATAGTTTCATGTCTTAACTTTAAATGTTTTATCCAGTGAGAATCAATTTTTGTTAATGGTGAAAGATGGGAGTCCTTCTATAGTTAGCCAGCCACTTCACCCCGCACCATTTGTGAAATAGGGAGTCTTTTCCCCACTATGTATTTTTGATAAGCTTGTCGAAGATCAAATGATGATAAGCAGCTAGGTTCATCTCTTGGTTCTCTATTCTGTTCCATAAATCTACCTCTCTGTTTTTGTGGCAGTGCCATGCTGTTTTGATCATTATAGATTTATAGTATAGCCTGAAGTCTGGTAGTGTGATATCTCCTGATTTGTTCTTATTTCTGAGTAATGTATTTGCTATTTGAGGTATTTTCTGATTCCATATAAAACAAAGTACTATTTTTTCAAGTTCTTTAAAGTGCTTTAATAGGGATTGCATTAAATCTATAAATTGCTTTGGGTAGTATGGGCTTTTTAACAATGTTGATTCTTCCCAGCCATGAGCATGGCATGTTTTTCCATTTGTTACCATCTTCAGCTATTTCTTTTCTCAGAGTTTCATAGTTCTTATACAGGTCTTTCATGTCCTTTGTTAGGTAAATTCCCAAATATTTCATCTTCTTTGGTACTATTGTAAAAGGAAAAGAGTCCTTGATTGTGTTTTTCACCTTGACTATTGTTGGCATGTATGAAAGCTTCTGACTTATAAATATTGATTTTGTATCCTGAGACGCTGCTGTATTCCTTGATCACTTCTAAGAGTTTTGAATTTGAGACCCTGGGATTTTCCAGGTATAGGATCATATCAGCGAAGAGTGAGAGTTTGATCTCCTCTGACCCTATTTGGATACCCTTGATCACCTTCTCTTGCCTGATTTTGATGGCTAAGACTTCCATTACTATGTTGAATAGCAGTGGAGACAGTGGGCATCCTTGCCTCATTCCTGATCTGAGTGGAAATGTTTTCAATTTTACACCATTCAACATGATATTAGCTGTGGGTTTGCTATAGATGGCCTCCGTT
>CAUYON010163988.1:0-16043 GCA_963573935.1 Arctocebus calabarensis | reverse complement strand
GGCTCAGGTGGGAGGATTGCTAGAGTGTAGGAGGTTGAGGCAGAGAGCTGAGACTGTGTCACCGCACTCTAACTCACACCACTGAGCAGATCCCTGTTGTCCCTGTTGAGAAATGAGCCCCAGCACAGAGGACTCAGAGTCTCCCATGCAAGGACTTTACCCCACCGCCTTGGCTCTGGCAGACAAAGAAGGCACCGCAAAATTTATACACACACCGTGTTTTGACCCATGAGTGACAACACCATATCAGCCCTTATCAAGGCTAACAGGCACCGCCTTGATCTGCTTATTTAAGGCCTTTTTTATTACAGCCTTTGGGGGCATGAACACATAAGGCAAAAGGTAAGAAGGTAACAGTTTCGTGTTTCAATTAAACAGGCATTGCTTTGTTCAAGGAAGAAAGCTGTCAGGCTGAAGGACAGAGGAGCGAGGAGGCTGAGCTACAGATCTGATGATATTTGTGTTGGATTTAGTGAGGGAAGTTACAGCCCACAGGAGAGATAGTCACAGCTGCGGGATATTTGTAGGGTAGTTATCAGTTATTTTCTAGTTTTATTTATATCTAGTTTTATTTATATCCTGTTGCTCTCTATCTAGATATTTCCCAGACTATTTTCTCTTCTGTTGTCCTGGACATTCCAACCCCCTGGCTATGTTAGTCATGCATCACACGGGGGTGGGGGGGTGCAGGGGGGGGCTGAGGCTCGGGGGCATAACCTGCAGGAGAAGTCTGGGAAACCAGGCTACTCTAGCGTTCACGCACACCCTGTGCCAGGAAACAAACAAACAAGCAAGAAGCAAAACAAGCTATTCTAAATATATGTTAGTAGTATTAAAAAAAAAAGTTTTATTAATATAATTCACCTGCACAATTCACCCATTTAAAGTGTACTTTTGATATATTCAGACTTGGACAACTATCACTACAATAAATTTTAAAATATTTTTATTATCCCGAAATAAAACTAATCTGCTTAACTGTTTGTCCAATCTGTAGCCCCTGCAGCCACTAATCTACTTTCTGTGTTTAAATTTAACCAGTTTGTTGTATTTCAAATTGTATATAAAACCAGCACATTGTACTCCACAAATGCATTATTGTACACAGTTATGATTTAATTAAAAAAAATAAAGATTTGCCTATTTTGGATGTTTCATGTAAATGGAATCCTAAATTATTCTAGTGGGTCTTCAAATAAGGTATGGAAAGTTGAAATTCAACCTCTAAATTCTAAATAACTTTTCGTAAGTTCTACTAGAGAGTCAAACACATTTGAATTTAGTAGAAGCCATTCAAAGAAATATCTGATAGAATACAGAGCAGGAGAAGATTAAGCAAAGATATTTTTGTGGGAAATTGGTGTGTGCATTGGGGCAGGAGGCATGAATATTCTAGCTCAGTCCATGGAAACTAGAACTTGGAACGATATGAACTCACTCAGTGGCCTAAACCCAAGGATCAGTACACATTTAAGTACACGTACACACTACAACTAACATTAAAAATACTACATTATTAATAAAACACATTTGCCTTGCTAACATCAACTATATTTTTCTATAATGAAAAATATGTTTTTCCACTAAAAGATTTCTCCAATATTTCTTTCCACCAAATAATATTAAACACGTTAAGCCCCACTGATGGATAAAGGAGTCCTAGAGGTGAAAAGAAAAAAAGTAGGCACAAAATATCAAATTAGAAATAAAAAAGCAATGATAATATTTTGGGTTATTTTTTGGGGACATCAGGTCCTAAGGTGGACCTTAGCAGCTGTACCCTAAGAGACGTGATAATGTGGCATAATTATATATTTCTTCTGTACAACACTTCACAATTAGAATTTCTTTCAGCACAAGTCAGTAGTGATGAAGTGTTTCACCCTTCAATGTGTGAGAAAAACACTACGTATTATGCCTTCAATCTTGAAAGATAATTTTGCTGCATATAGACATAAAGGTGAGAATTTATTTGACCACCGTAAAGACGATACTACCTTACCTTCTGTTTCTGACTTGGAGTCTTATCTTTGTCCCCAGGGCTCCACATTTTCTTACTGAGGCTGCCACGAGACTTGCTGTCGTCTTAGCTTTTTAGCACTCGGACTCCGCATCTTGGTGCACTGCGCCTTCCCTTCCTCTTTTCAGTGTGCCCGGCTCTTCAAGCATGTTGACTAGGTGGAGCCCTGATGATCAGCAGTGTGACAGAATCCTGAGGTCGCATCTGTGGAAATATTTCTCCTTCAACTTCTCTCTGTCTCTCCCCCCTCAATGTTGTGTACGCTAAGTGCCCAGCTGTTAGACCATGGCGTGTTATCTCCTAACTCTTGATGGATTGTTCCTCTGTTTGTTTTCTCAGTCGTTCTTTTTTTACCTCTTTCTTTGCATGTGTGACAGTTAGGAATATTTCTCTTAGCCCATCTTCAGGTTCACGGATGATTTGGTCAGTCTGATGAGCCCACTGAGAGAATTCTCACCTCTGACCTCATGAGTTTGGTTTCTACCATGTTCATTTTACGCTTTTTGAGAGTTTTTGTGACTTGGCTGAACCTCTCCATCATTGCACACATGCTCTCTACTTTCCCAGATGATCTTCTAACACTTCATCACAATAACCTTACAAGCCCAGTCTGGACTTCCTAGATCCAGTCCTCTCTGAGACTGGGGTCTTGATTAGCCAATGGGAATTTTTCTTCTTGGCTGTTTTAGTGTGTCCTGTAATGTTTTAATCCAATGCTCTATGTGGGACCAGGATGTTAGGCTAGCCTGCGGTAGGTATTCTTCCTTCTTGGATGTGGGCACTCCTTTACCCATAGGTAGTGTGGCTTGCTGACTCCATGCAGTCAGCAGCTGAAATGAGTGGGGTTCCCTCAACAGGATGTGCAGAATAAGCTTTCAGTTCCCAGGATGGGCTGCTGGGACCTAGTGCTGATGTGAGCTCTGGGCTGCTGAAGAGTTTTCTCCGTGTTGCCTCCCCATGCTCAGACTGGAGCTTTCACTGATTGTCTGCACAACAGAGGGGGATAGCTCCAATTCATGGGCTCCCCTCAGTAGACTGTTGTTGGTTGTCCTTGAATGCTCAGTGTTTGGTGGAAGTGAGCACATGCTCTGTCTCCCTTGTCGACCCTGAGTCCTAGGCAGGCTGTGTGAAAGTGGGCTGTGGAAGGACTGATTTCGAGGGGCTATTGGAGTTCCCCCTCTAGGTCACTGATTCTGGGTTGGGCCTTGAGTGGAAGAGAAATTGACTTGTGCTTGGTAGCGTCCTGGGTGCCAGAGGGTTCCTTGTCTCTCCTCCAGGGAAGATGATGTTTGCCTCTAATCCTTCTAGAGAAACTGTGGATTTTAGCCTATAAACTAGTCATAGGACAATTTTCTGCCCTATCCCCCAGAAGCTGACTGTGTTGGCATTGCCTAAGGAAATGATGTGGGGAAATGTGCAAAGGTTTTAAGGGCAAACCCAATGATAGCCATTCTGTTTGACTTGTTTATATTCTCCCTGAATTTTAAATTGAGTATTTCCAAGAAAATTGAGTGTTTAAAGTTGTGGAATGCATTAAATAACTATACTTTTTCTGTTGAAGGGGGCTATACATCTCCCTGGTCGAAAGTATCGACAAATGATGATAATGTCTAGAGAATTATGTACTAAATCTGTGATGAATTACTTCAAATTTTCACAGTTCCACTGATCTTTCACTTTGATTTCATTGGGTTTACTTTTAGTACCAACTGAACAAAACCACGTGGTCCAGGACTGTTACCAGGGCAATGGACATGGTTACCGAGGTACAGCAACAACCACGGTCACAGGAAGGAAATGTCAATCTTGGCTGTCTATGACACCACATCAGCACTCGAGGACCCCAGCCAACTACCCAAATGGGTATGTATTTGATTTTCCCCACATGAGAAGCAACAGCTAGCTGAAACTGCTGTTCCCAGAGCTGTGTTTCAAGTTCACTGATTAGGACCATAACTCCCTTGGTCCAGATTTTGAGGCAGAATGTGGAGGAACATAGCTTTGGAGCCAACATTCTGAGAGAAGACATATTAGAGACTGGGTGTCATGCCTGATCGTTTTGTAGCAACACATGATACACATGGATGGAGTTGCCCAGGGAACAAGAACAGTACCAGGCCATGGCCCCCAGTACAGATCCATGCAATCTTTCAACCATGCAATTCTATCATTCCAGCCTCCAACCACGAGGAAGAGTTTGTGTTCACCACTTTTACCTAGGGTTTGAAGTCAAGATTTGAACCACACTCTGATACACACACACAAACTGCCTTAGCCTAACACACTGGGTCTGTAACAATAGTGGTGAGTGGCTATCATGTGCTAGGACATGAAGAGCAAAAGCAGGAGGGCAGAGGGGAGGCAGAAGTATACAGGTGCTGAGAAGTACAAAGGCCGAGCAGATGGACAAAAGCACCTGTCTGAGGACCAGCCTTTGTGCTGTCAAAGAGGGTGAAATATATAGAGAAAGTGTTTATACCTGTTGGACAAAGGACAGCCTAGGACTGAGCTCATTCACAGTGGGAAATAGATGTGGTCAACCCCATCAGTCTGATGGATTTCTTCCTAGAGCCCCATGGTAAGAGGAAGAAAGGAAAGTAGAGAAATCAGTGACATTCAATGTGAAAGGGCAATGGGTAAATGGTTGAGTAGTAATTCAGTGAAAGAAAAGGCTGTATGTGTCCCTGAAGACTTTCCTTCCCTTAGTGACATGTATTAATTTGGTATTGACAGTGGCTTGGTGAGGAACTACTGCAGGAATCCAGACAATGCTAGAAGCCCTTGGTGTTACACCACTGATCCAAGAGTCAGGTGGGAGCACTGCAACCTGACACAGTGCGCAGAGGCCCAAGTTCCCAGTGAAGAGGCTCCTACCGATCAGGGTAAGAAATCTCTGACATCCACCTCCTTAGGACGTCGGGAGGAGTCGAGATGAAATATCTTCCCAATGCACGAGCTTTCCATGTTAAAAGTATGTTCACCTGCTTCTGGAGAGTCTTCCCTATGGAAGGAAGCTGCTGGAGGGTCTTTCCTGTGGAAGGAGGCCACCGTGTTCCACCCCCAGGGAGCCAGAGCTGTGATTGGTGGAACCATGTGGATGATGGCAGATTTGAACACTTGTGCAAATCCTCCAGGGCTTTTTCCTTACCACTTACCTTGGTGTGAAGCTGGAGATGCTAGAGTCCATTCACGTGTGGCTTTTTCCTTACCACTCACCTTGGTGTGAAGCTGGAGATGCTAGAGTCCATTCATGTGTCCATTGGGTGCCATATGCCTTCTGTGCAGAGCTTCACCTGAGCATTGGGAACAATGCCTTTCAGCTCTTCTACATCTGGAAATTTCTTGATTTTCCTGTGAGGTTCTCAAACTAGTTTTGTTTTATTCCAGGTCCAGAGGTTTTGGACAGTTCTCTTTATTTGACCACCGAAAGATGATAATCCATCAGCTCCTGTTTCTGACTAGGAGTGTTACCTTTGTTCAGTAGGGTTCCATATATCTTTTGTCTCTGGCTGCCATGAAACTTGCTCTCATCTTTGCATTTTACCACTTGAACTCTACATCTCACTCTGTTGAGTCTTCTCTTCTGGTATTTTTCGTGCTTGGCCTTTCCTGAGCTTATTAAATATGAGGAGACTTGATGGTTAGCAGTTTGTTTCGGTGGATTCTTACCCACTATCTGTTGAACTATTTCTCCTTCATCTTCCCTTTTGTAATCTCCCCACTCCCACTCTCTCTCCTCCCCCATTTTGCACACTAAGTGCTAGATGTTAGGCCATTGCTTGTTGTTTCCTAACTCTGGAAGGATTGTTCTTCTGATTGTTTTCTCTGTAACTCTTTCATTATCTGTTTGTTTGTGTGTGTGCCAGATAGGAGTATTTCTTTTAACCCATCTTTAGGCTCACTGATGATTTGCTCAGGGGTGTGTAGTCCCCTGAAGAGGGCATTGAGAGAATTATTACCTCGAACCTCATGAGTTTGGTTTCTACCATTTCATTTTATGCTTTTTAAGACTTTCCATGCCTTTGCTGAACCTTCAAATCATTTCATGCATGCTGTGTACTATCTCAGATGATCTAACACTTCACTCATGATAACCTTACAACCCAGTCTGGGATTTCCTGGATCCAGTCATCTTCGAGACTGGTGTCTTGATTAGCCAATAGGGATTTTTCTTCTTGCCCATTTTGGTGTGTCCTATAATGTTTTAATCCAATGCTAGACGTGTGAGTAGCACGTTAGGCTAGACTGCAGTAGATCTCTTTCCTTCTTGGATATGGGCCCTCCTCTGCTTTTGCCCATAGGTAGTGTGGCTTATGGAGCCCATATAGCCAGCAGGTGAAATGAACAGGGTTCCCTGGATAGGATGTGTAGCATAGGCTTTCTGTTCCCGCTGTGGTGGGCTGCTGGGACCTGGTGCTGAGACTGGACTCTGGGGTGTGGAAGAGTTTTCTCTATGTTGCTAAACCATGCTCAGATTGTAGCCTTCACTGAATGCCTGCACCACAAGAGGGATGTCCCTCCACTTCATAGGTCCCTATCACTAGACTGTTGTTGGTTGTCCTTGAATGCTCAGTGTTCGGTGGAAGTGGGCACATGCTTTGTCTCCCTGGTCCAACTAGAGTCCTAGGACGACTGCATGAATGTGGGCTGTGGAAGGTCTGGTTATAGAGGGCTCTTGGTGAACCCCTCTAGGTCACTGTCCCTGGGCTAGGCCTCAAGTGGAAGAGAAGTCTAAATGTGCTTAGTGCCACTACAGTGTCCTGCGTGACAGAGGGTTCCTTGTCTCTCATCTGGTGAAGATGATGTTTGACTCTAGCTCTGTCAGAGAAACTGTGGATTTTGGCCTGTAGAGTAGACACAGGACCATTTCTAGCCCTATCCTCTAGAAGCTGACTATGGTGGCCTTGCCCGAGCAAGTGATGTGGGGAAATGTGCAAAGGTTTAACATATGAACCTCATGATAGCCATGCTGTCTGACTTGGCCATGTTCTCCCTGAATTTTACATTCAGTATTTCCAAGTGAGTTGGGTGATTAAGGTTCTAGCCTGCTATGAATTACTGGCAGTTTCTCTGGGGAAGAGCTGTACATCTGCCTGATCCTAGGGAAAAGGCAACAGTGGTAATTCCCAGAGAGAAAAGTCCTTTTTTGCTTTCAATTGCTTGCTATGTTTCTCGTTTCCAGTCATTCTTCAGCCTTGATTTCCTCTTTTTACATCTTAGCACCAACTGAGCAGGACTGTTACCAGGGTGATGGACATGATTACCAAGGTACAGCATCAAGCACGGTCACAGGAAGAAAATGTCAATCTTGGCTGTCTATGACACCACATCGGCACTCGAGGACCCCAGTCAACTACCCAAATGGGTATGTATTTGATTTTCCCCACAAGAGAAGCAAAATCAGACTGAAACTGCTATTCCCAGAGCTCTGTTTCAAGTTCACTGCTTAGGATCACCATCTCCCTGGTCCAGATTTTGAGGCAGAATGTGCAGGAACATAGCTTTGGAGCCAACATTCTGAGAGAAGACATATTAGAGACTGGGTGTCATGCCTGATCATTTTATAGAAACACACAATACACATGGATGGAATTGCCCAGGGAACAAGAATGGAAAGGTCAGAAAAAGAAATGAACAAACACTTAGGAACAGTACCAGGCCACGGCCCTCACTACAGATCCATGCAATATTTCAACCATGCAATTCTACCATTCCAGCCTCCAACCTCCAAAAGGAGTTTGTGTTTACCAATTTTACCTAGGGTTTGCAGTCAAGATTTGAACCACACTCAGACATATATACACACACACACACACACACACACACACTAACGTAGCCAAACACACTGGGTCTTTAGCAATAGTTGTCTGAATGCCTATCAGGGGCTAGGACAGGAGGGCATGTGGGAGGCAGAAGAATACTGATGCTGAGAAGTACAAAGGCCCAGCACATGGACAAAAGCACGAGTCTGACCAGCCCAGCCCTTGTTGCAAGAGAGTAAAATATACAGAAAAAGTATTTTCACCTGTTGGACAAAGGACAGCCTAGGCCTGAGCTTATTCACAATGGGAAATAGATGTGGTCAACCCCATAAGTCCAGTGGATTTCTTCCTAGAGCACCATGGTAAGAGGAAGAAGAGAAATTAGAAAAATCAGTGACACTCAGTGGGAAAGGCAATGGGTGAACAGTAGAGCAGTAATTCAGTGAAAGAAAAGGTGCTGGGTACCCTTGACCACTTTGCCACACTGGGTGACCTGTATTATTTTGCCATTGACAGTGGCTTGGTGAGCAACTACTGCAGGAATCCAGATAATTCTAGACGCCCTTGGTGTTACACTACTGATCCAAAGGTCAGGTGGGAATACTGCAACCTGAAACAGTGCTCAGAGGCCCAAGTTCCCAGTGAAGAGGCTCCTACTGAACCAGGTAAGAAATCTCTGACATCCACCTCCTTAGGACTTTGGGAGGAATTGAGATGAAATATCTCACCAATGCACAAGCCTTCCATGTTAAAAGTATGTTCGGGTGCTGCTAGAGGGTCTTCCCTGTGGAAGGAGGCCAAGGTGTTCCTCCCCCCACCCTGCCCTGGGGGAGCCAGAGCTGTGATTGGTGGCACAATGTGGATGACGGCAGATTTGAACACTTGTGCAAATCCTCCAGGACCTTTTCCTTACCACTCACCATGGCGTGAAGCTGGAAATAAGAGTCAATCTACGTGTCCATTGGGTGCCATATGCCTTCTGTCCAGAGCTTCACCTGAGCATTGGTAACAATGCCTTTCAGCTCCTCTACATCTGGAAATTTTTCAATTTTCCTATGAGGTTTTCAAGCTAGTTTTGCTTATTCCAGGTCCAGAGGTGATGGACAGTTTTCTTTATGTGACCACCGTAAAGATGATACTCCATCATCTCCTGTTTCTGACTAGGAGACTTATTTTTATTCCCTAGGAATATTGAATATTTGAATAAATATTGAAGGAATATTGAATAATAAATATTCAATATTCTTTTTGTCTCTGGTTGCCATGAGACTTGCTCTCATCTTTGCATTTTACCACTTTAACCCTGCATCTCACTGTGTTAAGTCTTCTCTTCCTGTATTTTTCGTGTTTGGCTTTTCCTGAACTTGTTGAATTTGTGGAGTGTTGATGTTCAGTAGTTTGTTTTGGTAGATTCTTACCCACCATCTGTTGAAATATTTCTCCTTCATCTTCCCTCTCTCCCCACTTCTGCTCTCTCTCTCTGTTCCCCATTTTGCAGAGTAAGTGTGAAATGTTAGGCCATTGCTTGTTGTTTCCTAACTCTGGAAGGATTGTTCTTCTGTTTGTTTTCTCTGTTACTCTTTCATTATTTGTTTGTTTGCTTGTGTGCCAGTTAGGAGTATTTCTCTTAACCTATCTTCAGGTTCACTGTTGATTTGTTCAGTGGTGTGTAGTAAGTACCCTGATGAACCCATTGAGAGAATTCTCACCTCTGACCTCATGAGTTTGGTTTCTAGCATTTTCGTTTTATGCTTTTCAAGAGTTTTTGTGACTATGCTGGACCTCCCCATGGCTGCATGCTCGCTGTGTATTTTCCCAGATGATCTTCTAACACTTCACTCACAATAACCTTACACGCCCACTCTGGGACTTCCTAGATCCAGAAATCTCCAAGACTGGTGTCTTGATTAGCCGATAGGGATTTTTCTTTCTGGCTGTGCTAGTGTGTACTGTAATGTTTTAATCCAATGCTCCACTGGCATGTTAGGCTAGACTACAGTAGATATTCTTCCTTCCTGGATATGGGCCCTCCTCTACTTTTGCCCATAGGTAGTGTGGCTCACTGAGTCATGTAGCCAGCAGCTGAAATGAATGGGGTTCTCTGACAGGTTGTGTAGCACAGGCTTTCTGTTCCTGCAGTGGTGGGCTATTGGGACACAGTGCTGAGAGTGGGCTCTGGGTGCTGAAGAGTTCTCTCTGTGTTGCTAAACCATGCTCAGATTGGAGCCTTCACTGAGTGCCTGCACAACAGAGGGGGATGTCCCTCTACTTCGTGGGCCCCCATCAGTAGACCATTATTCATTGTCCTTGAATGCTCAGTGTTTGGTGGAAGTGGGCACATGCTCTGTCTCCCTGGTCCACCCAGAGTCCTAGGCAGACTATGCGAAAGTGGGCTGTGGAAAGAGAGCTCTTGGTTCACTCCTCTAGGTCACTTATTCTGGGCTGGGTCTCGAGTGGAAGAGAAGTCAACTTGTGCTTGGTGCCAGTGCAGTGTACTGGGTGCCAGAGGTTTCCTTGTCTCTCCTTTGGTGGAGATGATGCTTGACTCTAGCCCCATCAGAGAAACTGTGGATTTTGGCTTGTATTCCAGATATAGGACCATTTCTAGCCCTATCCCCCAGAAGCTGACTGTGGTAGCCTTGCCCAAGCAAGTAATGTTGGGAAATGTGCGAAGGTTTCATACCCAGTGATAGCCATGCTGTCTGACTTGGTCATGTTCTCCCTGAATTTTAAATTTAGCATTTCTAAGCGAGTTGGATGATTAAGGTTCTAGGATGCTATGAATTGCTGGTAGTTTCTCTGGGGAATAGCTGTACATATGCCTGCTCCTAGTGAAAAGGCAACAGTGGTAATTCCCACTGAGAATTCCCCCTGAGAGGAAGGTCCTTTTTTGTTTGTAATTGCTTACCGTGTTTCTCTATTCTGGTCATACTTCAGCTTGATTTTGTCTATTTACATCTTAGCACCAATTGAGAAGGAGTGTTACCAGGGTGATGGACACAGTTACCGAGGTAGAGCATCAACCACAGTCACAGGAAGGAAATGTCAATCTTGGCTGTCTATGACACCACACCAGCATTCGAGGACCCCATTCAACTACCCAAATGGGTATGTATTTGATTTTCCCCACAAGAGAAGCAGCACTGGACTAAAACTGCTGTTCTCAGAGCTCTGTTTAAAAGTTCACTGCTCAGGACCATAATTCTCTTCATCCAGAGTGTGAGGCAGAAGGTGTAGGAACATAGCTTTGGAGTCAACATTCAGAGAGAAGACACAGTAGAGACAGAATGTCCTGCCTGAGTAATTTTGTAGAAACACACGATACACATGGATAGAGGTGCCCAGGGAACATGAATGGAAAGGTCAGAAGAAGAAATGAACAAATGCTTAGGAACAGTACCAGGCCATGGCCCCTACTACAGATCCATGTAATCTCTCAACCACGCAATTCTATCATTCCAGTCTCCAACCACCAAGGAGAGTTTGTGTTTGCCACTTTTACCTAGGATTTGAAGTCAAGATTTGAACCACACTCTGATACACACACACACACACACACACACACCTACACACACACACACAAACTGCCTTAGCCTGATACACTGGGTCTGTAGTAGTAGTGGTCGGAATGGATATCAGGTGCTAGGACACAAGGAGCAAAAGCAGGAGGGTGGGTGGGAGGCAAAAGTATACAGGTGCTGAGAAGTACAAAAGCCAAGCACATGGACAAAAGCCCTTTTCTCATTGGACCAGCCTTTGTGCCATTAACAAGAGTGAAATATATAGAAAAAGTGTTTATAACTGTTGGACAAAGGACAGCCTAGGCCTGAGCTCATTCACAATGGGAAATAGATGTGGTCAACCCCATCTGTCTGGTGGATTTCTTCCTAAAGTCCCATGGAAAGAGGAAGAAAGGAAAGTAGAGAAATCAGTGACATTTAATGTGAAAGGAAATGGGTAAACAGTGGAGTAGTAAGTCCGTGGAAGAAAAGGTTCTATGTGCACCTGAAGACTTTCCCTCCCTTGGTGACCTCCCTTGTTTTGGCATTGGCAGAGGCTTGGTGAGGAATTACTGCAGGAATCCAGATGATTCTGGGCGCCCTTGGTGTTACACCACTGATCCGAGGGTCAGGTGGGAGTACTGCAACCTGACACAGTGCTCAGAGACCCAAGTTCCCAGTGAAGAGGCTCCTACTGAGCAGGGTAAGATCTCTGACATCCTCCTCCTTAGGACGTCGGGAGGAATCGAGAAGGAAAAAATTCCCGATGCACAAGACTTCTTTGTTAAAAGTATGTTCGGGTGTACTGGAGGGTCTTCCCTGTGGAAGGAGGCCACAGCATTCCTCTATTCTCTCACTCCTGAGGGGAGCCAACTGTAATTGGTGGCACAATGGAGGTAACAGCAGATTTCTACACTTGTGAAAATCCTCCAGGGCCCTTTTCTTACCACTGACTGTGGCATGAAGCTAGGGATGCTAGAGTCAATCCACGTGTCCATCGGGTGCCATAAGACTTCTGCCCAGAGCTTCACCTCAGTGTTGGTAGCAATGCCTTTCAGCTTCTGGACATCTGGCATTTCCTGATTTTCCTTTCAGGATTTCAAACTAGTTTTTCTTGTTTCAGGTCCAAGGGGATGGAAAGTTTTCTTTAATTGACTACCGTAATTTTGATACTTCATCATTTCCTGTTTCTGATTAGGAGACTTGTATTTGTTCCCTAGGGTTCCAGATTTCTTTTGGCTCTGGCTTCCGTGAGACTTGCTCTTATCTTTGCTTTTTACCACTTTGAGTCTGCATCTCACTGTGTTCAGTCTTCTCTTCTTCTATTTATGGTACCTGGCCTTTCTGGAGCTCATCAAATATGTGGAGTGTTGAGGTTCAGTAGTTTGTTGAGGTGGATTCTTAGCCAGCATCTATGGAAATATTTCTCCTTCATCTTCTATCTCTCTATCTTTCTACTCCTGCTTTCTCTCTGTCTCTCTCTCTCTTTTTTCTCTGTCGCCCCTCCCCTCGACTGTGCACAGTAAGTGTCCAGATTACAGACCATTACATTATTGTTTCCTAACTCTTGATGGATTATCCTTTGGTTTGTTTTCTCTGTTACTATTTTTTTCTTTGTTTACATGTGTGCCAGTTAGGAGTATTTCTCTAAGGCCATCTTCAGGTTCACTGATGATTTGCTCAGAGGTGTGTAGTCCCTTAATGAGCCCATTGAGAGAATTCTTGCCTCCAACCTCATGAGTGTGGTTTCTACCAGTTTCATTGTATACTTTTTGAGACTTTCCATGTCTTTGATGAACCTCTCCATCATTGCATACATGCTCTCTACTTTCCCAGATGATCTTCTAATACTTTATTCACGATAACCTTACAAGCCCAGTCTAGACTTCCTAGATCCAGTCCTCTCCGAGACTGGGGTCTTGATTAGCCAATGGGCATTTTTCTTCTTGGTGGTTTTGGTGTGTCCTGTAATGTTTTAATCCAATGCTCTATGTGGGACCAGCATGTTAGGCTAGACTGCAGTAGGTATTCTTCCTTCTTGGATGTGGGCCCTCCTCTGCCTTTGCCCATAGGTAGTGTGGCTCACCTGAAATGAATGGGGTTCTCTTGACAGAATGTGCAGTGTAGGAGTTCAATTCCTGCAGTGCTGGGCTGCTGGGACCTGGTGCAGAGAGTGGCACTGGGTTGCTGAGGAATTTTCTCTGTGTTGCTAAACCATGCTCAGATTGGAGAGTTGACTGAGGGCCTGAACCCCACAGGGTAATGTCCCTCCACTTCATGGACCCCCCTCAGTAGACTGCTGTTTGTTTTCCTTGAATGCTCAGTGATTGGTGGAATGGGCACACACTCTGTCTCCCTGGTCCACCCACAGTCGAAGGCAGACTGGGCTATGCTGGGCTGTAGAAAGGACTGGTTTCAGAGGTGCTCCAACTGTAGGTCACTCTCCCTGGTCTGGGTCTCAAGTGGAAGAGAAGTCGACTTGTGCTTGGTGTCACTGCAGTGTCCTGGATGCCAGAGGGTTCCTGGTCTCTCCTCTGGAGATGATGAAGTTTGACTCTAGCCCTGTCAAAGAAACTGTGGATTTTGGCCTGTATACTAGACAAAGGACTATATCCTGTCCCATCCCCCGGAAGCTGACTGTGGTGGCCTTGCCCAAGGAAGTGATGTGGGGAAATGTACAAAGGTTTCATGTATGAACCCAATGATAGCCATGCTGTCTGACTTGGCCGTGTTCTCCCTTAATTTTACATTCAGTATTTCCAAGCAAGTTGGGTGATTAAGGTTCCAGCATGCTATGAATTGCTGGTAGTTTTTCTGAGGAGGAGCTGCACACCTGCCTGCTCCTAGGGAAAGGGGAAAAGTGGTAATTCCCAGAGAGAAAGGTCCTTTTTTATTTTCAATTGCTTGCCATGTTTCTGAGTTCCAGTTATTTTTCTGGTTTATTTCTTCTATTTACATCTTAGCATCAACTGAGCAGGATTGTTACCAGGGTGATGGACATGGTTACCGAGGTACAGCATCAAGCACGGTCACAGGAAGGAAATGTCAATCTTGGCTGTCTATGACACCACACCGGCACTCGAGGACCCCAGCCAATTACCCAAATGGGTATGTGTTTGATTTTCCCCACAAAAGACGCAACATTGGACTGAAACTGCTGTACCCAGAGCTCTGTTTTGAGTTCAGTACTTAGGACCATAATTCCCTTGGTCCAGAGTATGAGGCAGAATGTGCAGGAATCTAGCTTTGGAGCCAAAATTCTTAGAGAAGACATGTCAGAGACTGGATGTCATGCTTGAGTCATGTTGTAGAAACACATGCTGCACTTGGATGGAGGTGTCCAGGGCACATGAATGGAAAGGTCAGGAGAACAAATGAAACACTTAGGAACAGTACCAGCCCACAGCCTCCCTAGAGATCAATGCAATCTGCTACATTTGATAGAAACACCCAATACACATGACTATTATACTACCTGACCATGACACCCACTGCAGATCCATGCAATGTTTGAACTTTGCAATGCTATCTTTCAAGCATCCAATCACCAAGAAGAGTTTGTGTTTGCCAGTTTTACCAGGATTTGAAGTCAAGATTTGAACCATACTCTGATACACACACATGCGTGCACACACACACAAACTACCTTAGCCAAACACACTGGGTCTTTAGCATTAGTGGTCTAAATGGATGAGGTGCTAGGATAAAAGGAGCAAAAGCAGGAGGGCGGGCAGGAGGCAGAAGTATGCAGGTGCAGAGAAGTACAAAGGCCTGGCATATGGACAAATGCACAAGTCTGAGCTGACCAGCCTTTGTGTCATGAGGAGGGTAAAATATACAGAAAAAGTGTTTTCACCTGTTGGACAAAGGACAGCCTAGGACTGAGCGCATTCACAATGGGAAATAGGTGTGGTCAACCCCTATCAGTCCAGTGGATTACTTCCCAGAGCCCCATGGTAAGAGGAAGAAGGGAAATTAGAGGAAACAGTGACATTCAATGTGAAACGAAACATTTCAAAAGTTGAGTAGTCATTTAGTGAAAGAAAAGGTTCCGGATGCCCCTCAAGTCACTCCTTCCTTTGGTGACCTGTATTATTTTGGCATTGACAGTGGCTTGGTGAGCAACTACTGCAGGAATCCAGATAATTCTGGACGCCCTTGGTGTTACACCACTGATCCAAGGGTCAGGTGGGAGTACTGCAACCTTAAACAGTGCTCAGAGGCCCAAGTTCCCAGTGAAGAGGCTCCTACTGAACAGGGTAAGAAATCTCTGACATCCACCTCCTTAGGACGTCAGGATGAATTGAGATGGAAAATCTTCCCAATGCGCAAGCCTTCCATGTTAAAAGTATCTTCAGGTGCTGCTGAAGGGTCTTCCCTGTGGAAGGAGGACTGTGCGTTCCCACTGGGGGGAGCCAAAGCTGGTGGCACAGTGTGGACGCTGACAGGTTTGAACACTTGTGCAAATCCTCCAGGGGCCTTTCCTTCTCAGTCACCTTGGCTTGAAGCTGGAGGTGCTAGAGTCAATCCACGTACATATCTGGTGCCATATGCCTTCTGTTCAGAGCTTCAAATGAGCATTGGTAGCAATTCCTTTCAACTCCTCTACATCTGGAAATTTCCTTATTTTCCTTTGAGGAAAAATCATGAAAAAAAAGTAGTTTGAAAACTACCTTGGCTCAGCGCCTGTGGCTCAACGGGCTAAGGTGCCAGCCACGTATACCTGAGCTGGCGGGTTCGAATCCAGCCCAGGCCCGCCAA